>JAOVVA010000054.1:18821924-18843783 GCA_028565275.1 Leiocassis micropogon
TTCTTCTTCCTATCAGGGAAATATTCGAGCAGGACAACTACAGTCCTATCCCTGTAGAAGACGAAACAGAGTACAAGCTCGTGGTCAGTAAATTCCCTTTCCACGACCCCGAGATCGAAAAGGTTTGCTCTGCTTTCACAGACGTGTAAAGATTTATACAGGACATGTCATTAATGCAAAACACAGAGTTTTAACAAATATGTCTGGTGCTTTATTGTACAGCAACCATTTCCAAAGAAGCTGCCCATGTCCCAGTCAGTGCCTCAGATCTACATTCAGGTCAAGGAGTTCATCTATGCCAGTTTAAAGTTCTCAGAGTCACTACATCGCAGGTGAGCCGATTTCATGTTCACAACAGTCATAGATCCTCCGAAATCCCATCCAACCATCTGTGTCGTATTTTTTGCATTCACTCAATAGGGCTCAAGTTCCACATTTTTTTCATTATAGGTTTAAAAATACAATAAGTCCCCTACATATGAACGGGTTCCGTTCCAAAAGCTCGTTTGTAAGTGCAATTTGTTCGTAAATACAACAAACATTGTCTAGGTACTAGGATACTCGCACAATTGGCTATACACAGTCTATTACAGTACAGTCTTCTTTCGACTGTTCTTTTCTTCACTGTGCCAGTATTCGAACGTTTCATGTTAAAAGAACAAGCTTTTTCATGTCTGCCATCTTTTCACCTCGCTGCATCATCTCAATTATTTTCGCTTTTCTCCATCGTTATTACTTGGCACTTCTTAACAGTAGCAACTTCATCGCCGCTGCTTTTATACTCGCTTCCAGACATCCTGGCATGCACGCTGCACACGAGTGACAATGTGCACCGGACTTGTGATCTACCTTCAGTAATTGAACATGCGTGAACATATGTTCGTACCTTCAAAAGTTCTAAGTAACTCAAATGTTCGTATGTAGGGGACTTACTGGACTGGGGATGGGAATCACCAGGGACATCCCGATACGATATAATCACATGCTGCTTTAATTTGTATTGCGATTTTATAACGATCGTGGTTTAATTACCGTCCCGATTTTTTCTTTCTTCATTTATTTTTTTGATTTTTGTTTTTTGTTATAATTCTAAACAGACTTAGCAAATTATTTGCTCCTACCACACAGTCGGCTCATTCCATTGCTCGTATGCCCAAAATGCAAATTTGTATGCAAATTTCTTGCTAAATTATTCAATTACCGACTATACATAGATTTAATTTTTTTTTTAAACTAAAAAAAAGAATCGCAGTACGTAATTGAATCAGTTTTTCCCCCCCATCTCCAAAGCATGGTTGCAAGCAACGATAAGCGGGCCCAAGCACCTTGCGCCATCACCCCCTGGGGGCACCAGAAAGACAGCGGGCACAGTGGCCGCATGCATTTAAAGGGGGCATATCAATACCATTGCAACTTAATTTTTAGAATAGGGGGAATTTTAAGTTAAGACTTTCAAAATGCCTTGGATGCTGTGGAATAAAGCCTCACTCGATGTGAAGTCACTGAACGAGATGTCACTTAATATGACGTCCCACAGGAAGTTCTTAACCACTTTTCGGCCTAAGTTTAAGGCATCATCACTGCTGATCTGTTTGAGGTATCAAAAATCCTTCCATTTTAAATCCTCAGTGCCTTGAAAACACATAGGCCCGGTTTGGTGGCGATCGTATAAATTCCCTAGGAAGAGTGTATCAAATTCAAGGCCCTTCAACTGCCCTCAACTGCTCAGATGTATAATGAGAGAAAAATGTAAGTCGTTCCGGATAAGGGCGTCTGCCAAAATGCCTAAATGTAAATGTACAACGATAGTTTAAGAACTTGTGCTCCTTTAAAGCATAGCCAAAGATATTTGCTCTATGTAAAGTGAAAGCTTAACTCTGAGCATCCACTGCCCAAACAAATTGATCAAGAAGTGATTGATTAGCAAACAAGTTTTATCACTCATCTCCTGAACAGGATTTGAGCAGCGGCTTAGGTGTTCTGTCCCTCATCCCCTCATCTCAGGCCTGTGGAGCTCTTATCTGAAATATGGCTGGAGAAAGTGGCTTCACTGATCCTCGCTCCACTCTCACCCACCTACACCTAATCAGTGTATGTTTATCCTCTAATCTCTAATGATGTGTGTTGAATGATCGGTGGTGCGCTGGACCAAATATAGAGAAAGGCCGAGGGGGTGAGAAGCTCCAGACTACACATCACCACCAACATCCAAAACGCAGAGACGCAACATCTTCCCCCAGGAGTGGAGAGGAACACACTGTAGGAATAAACCTTATTGGTACCATGAGCAAGGAATGTGACCGCTCTGGTTCCCTGACAGGAGAAGAAGTGCAATGGTTAAAGCGCAGTGTGTGTGTGTGTGTGTGTGTGGTGGAGTTTCCCTTCGATCTTTCCCTTGTGGGCAGTCAATGCAAATTACCGCACATTTCACACTCCTCTCTAATTGTTTCTTTGTCATGTTAAGGGAGTGGTAATGAGTGGCCTCTGGACCTCTCTATTGACTGTTTGCTTACCTAAACCCCTCCCTCCCAATCAACACCTCCACACGCTGACACTCACTCACACACACACACACACACACACACACACTATCTGCAAACTATCTGCAGAATCAACACTCTCACAGCATCCTGTTAATATTCACACCCAGTTGCTGCTGCTGAGTTGGTTGACACTGAGATCTAGGTTAAGGTTAAAGGGTACTTATTTTTTTCATTGCACATAGAATAAGAGCTGAACCCAAACAGGAAATACTGGAAACTTATCTGGGGTTCCAGTGATGTTTTATTTTCTGGTAACATGACAGACAAAGTGCAGACGATGATAAAAAATGACTGTCTGTGTTAATCTCGGTCACTGTTAATGCAAACACTTTTTTTTTTTATCGTAACATTTTTCTTTGATTGGGCGTTTGATTAACCAGGCCATTCATGCCATGCAATTCTGATTCAGCCCTTAAATAATTCAAGATCAAAGTGAACCAAAGTTTGGGGTCAAATGTTGGTGGAAACG
Organism: Leiocassis micropogon; assembly: GCA_028565275.1. NCBI lineage: Eukaryota > Metazoa > Chordata > Actinopteri > Siluriformes > Bagridae > Leiocassis > Leiocassis micropogon. Next base: position 18,824,937 of record JAOVVA010000054.1, read on the forward strand.
ACCCCGGGTCCCTAATGTGAAAACGCCCTAAGAGACCATGCTTGTCTCTTCGTTTGTACACCAAAACAGTTGTCCAGGAATGAGAAATTAAGAGATTTTGGTTACCCAGTCATGAATAACATTCTGCCTTAAATTATTCTTTTGATTGTGTAAAGCTGCTTTGCGACACTGTCAATTATACAAATAAAATTGCTATACAAATAAAATTGCTATACAAATATAATTGAATTAAATTGAATTGAATGTTTCATAATGTAACAGGACAAACCCATGTAGCCACTCTGATTTAAACTGGGCTGTGGGTACAACAAACTTAGTTAGCTCTGCTTTGTCAGCATTATCTGATAATGATGACTGAATACTGACCGAGTCTGCCTGGGATGACTGTGGGTCTGAGAATTTTGGCAACGCAGCACGTTTCCACATTAGGGCCTGGGATCATTTCCGAGAACACTGGCTCATTCTGGTCAGTGAGAACGCAATCGTTCCGAGCTCGGGAATCCGCTTGAAAAGGTGGTCTCGAGAGCATCACAACGTACTCGGACATGGATCGAATCAGATATGGAAGCAATCGTATCTGACAACGGAATTAGATCACTGTTTAAATGCCGTCTGTCTCCTCCAAAATCTAGTAGGAAGACACACGAGAGTGTTGCTCCTGACATTTTTCCCAAAATATCAATAATATTAGGCATAGCGCCAAAGTGAACTTCCTTGTTCTCTTCTTCTCAGGTGTTTAATGGCGACTCACAAACCAAGTAATTGCGTACCTGCTGTATCGGAGGGTGTAAATACTTGCAAGTGCACCCGAGTACGGAGAGCTAAAAATAATGCTGGCCAGCGGGAAAGAAGGGAAGGGGGACAAGTCATTCGTGCCTAGTGTGAAAATGTCACTTTGTGCAGTGTGTTATAAGAATCCTTCCCACCAAAAAGACCTTGTTTAAGTCGAAAAACAGGAAAATGACACGATCTCCTCGTCTTTCCTTCCAGCTCTACTGAGATTGACGACATGCTCCGTAAATCCACCAACCTGCTCCTGACGAGGACGCTGAGCGGCTGCTTACAGAACCTCACCAGAAAGCCTCACATAGGACTCACCGAGGTCAGAGGCACCTTTTACCTTTTGCATGCACATAAGACACGATTTGTGAGTATGCATGAGGAACCGCTGTGGCATGACGGAGTTGTGTGGCTGTTTTGCAGTTGGTTCAGATCATCATAAACACCACGCATTTGGAGCAAGCGTGTAAATACCTGGAAGATTTCATCACCAACATCACCAACGTCTCTCCGGAAACCGTCCACACCACGAGACTCTACGGCCTCTCCACGTTTAAGGTTGGCACGGGTATAATAATAATAAATGTGAATTGTGAATCGATGTAATGAGATGACATCTGGAAGAAGGTAGGAGTTAGTACATCATAAACAGACACTGCTCTAACAATGCCAGTTTTTATTACCGTAAACTTAATCACTGTTTCTCAGAAATATACTTTATACTGATCCTACTAGCTTATACAGGATGAATCACTCGAAAGAGGCCCCAAATATTTTGTAGTACCTCCCGCTAGGACGGAGCAATCTGAACGAAACAACCTACAATGTGCTCCTGAGTATATGGAGGTTCTAACACCTCCAATAATGTAGGTGCCAGACAGCCATCGCCATGTACCATTAAACGCCGTACCCCGTCAACTCAGTCAACAATATCCTTCCCGATACGTTGAGGAATTTTGAGCGCCGCGCCGAAATGTGTCCGGCTAAAAACTGAGGTCACTTCCGGCATCGCATGCCATGCAATCTATTACACATATGTCAAGGTATGTAGCGGTTTTTTTTTTTTTTGGTTCAGATTGCGTCATCATAACGAGAGTTATTACAGAGTATTAAATAAGCATTTAACCTTTTATACATTATTGCATCATTTAAACCTGAATGTACCTGCCTCAGCCAACATTAATACTAATAAAACAATTGTTGTGCTGCCACATTTGCACTAATTACATTATTGTTATGGTGTTTAATTTGCGATTAACAAATGCGATTTTGCAGTCATTTGCACAAATAATTATGCAGTAATTTTATGACGTAATTTTAAAGTCTATACCCCAATTTTATGGTGGCGCAGTGGTAAAGTGCTCGCCCTATCATCCAGAGATCGCAAGTTCAATTCCCGTGTGATGCAGCTGGAGGTCTAGAGAGAGCTGATTGGCCGAGCTCTCTCAGAGGGGAGGGATGAGAGGTACTTGCGCTCCCACATTAATCACGGCTCTACAGCCGATCAGGGGGCGTCTGTGAGCTCACGCAAGCGGGAGGAGCAGATAGCGCTGTCCTCCGATTGTGTTACGCCACCCACAACGGTGCGTGAGCGAGCAGTTCGAAAAGATGCGGTCGGCTGACGTCACGCGGTTCGGAGGAAACACGTAATAGTCTTCGGCCCTCCCTGACTGAGTGGTAGTAGTAGCCTTAATGTGGAGCGCCCTAGTGACGGGGAGGAATTGGCCACGACTAAATTAGGGAAAAATCCCAAATAAATAAACGTTATTACAGAGTATTCGGGGCCTCTTTCGATTGAATCATTCTGTATTTTAAAGCAAGTGGGAATAAAGGACATCAAGATGGTGGTCATTTTAGTTTAAAAAAGTGAAAGTGTTTTTACACGTTTTTAGGATGCCAGACATGCAGCAGAAGGCGAGATCTACACCAAGCTCAACCAGAAGATCGATGAGTTCATCCAACTGGCCGACTACGAATGGAGCATGTCCGAGTCGGACGGCAGGGCCAGCGGCTACCTCATGGACCTCATCAACTTTCTGCGCAGCACCTTCCAGGTCTTCACACACTTACCGGTAAGCCTCGCTGAACACTCACACAAACACTCTCATCATCATCATCATCATCATCGATGTTGTGTTGTACACATTTAAACAGTTCTCTCTCTATATGTGTGTGTGTTTCGATGTTTGTCCAGCTGACCGATTTCGATGTGTGTGTGAGTGTGATGTGTCTTGTAGCATGTCATCTTGGTGTTTTTTTTTGTGCGTCTGTCATTTTATGGAGACAATAAGACTTAAACACATAAAAAGTGGAAGTGAATAGAACTTTTCTTCTACTTTTAGAACTTTTACAGTATAGAACATTGATGCATATTAATACTAAACACAATACTTTATATCATTCCTGATTATTTATGAACCTCCCACACACTTAAAGACTTTCGTATATTTTTAATGACGTAACTACGTACCAACATCAGATACAGGTAAATTTCTTTCTTTTCTTATGTCTTTTTAAAGACATAGTGCTTGCCTGCTTTACTCTACGGCTTGCCCTTGCTCTGAAAAATCTTACTTTGTCTCCAGTTTGATCTCCACTGCTTTTTTTTTTTTATTTGACTTTTTTCCTTTTCCAGGAATGCTCTCTCTCTCTCTCTCTCTCTCTCTCTCTCTTCCCTTCCAAGTGACCGTAGCCTTTGTATTTCTTTCTACCAGGCATGCTTGGTTTATCAGACTTTTCTTTATCTGTCCATTTATTGTTTCCATACTTTCTTTCCCTGTCTGTGTTCTTTTTTTATTATTTTGTTGGGGGTTCTGCTCAGAATAACACCAATGATCATGCTGCGATGTCGGTAAGTAAACACCCTCCTTTACACCCCCAGACGGGGGGAAACCAAAAAAAGAAAGCGCATGCTCGTGTCCGCTGTGTGGACTCGCCTTCAGGCTTGCTTTGCTTCCTTCTCCACGTTGTCGTACCAAAAAAAAAAAAAAAAAAAAAACCGAACCAGATCAAATGTCGTGCCCCGCTGATCTGTTTCCTCTGACCGTCTCATGTGGATGCCAGCATCTGCTCAACATAGGACGGATTCTCACTTGAGATTTGCACGCGGAGGTTTTCCTTTCCTACGCCGCTATGCCTTGTGTTTCCACTCCAAGTCTCAAGTCAGAATGCAGCCTGATCATGGACAGGAGATTTAAAGAACAGATTGAATGGTAGATCGTAACACAGCCTTCGTCGATTCGGATTTATTCGGATGGTATACAGGACGGTACAAAAGCCTGAGTCTGCTCCTTTGATCATTTATCATTTATGTCCTGGACTGGCGTCCTTTTCCTGGTGTATTGCATTTACAGTGTTCTCAGCGTAGCTGCACCATGACCCTGACAAGGATAAAATAAATAAAAAAGTTATGCAAAAAATGTATCTTTAAATAAGCATTTAACTTTTTGTACATTATTGCATCATTGAAACCTGAATGTACCTGCCTCAGCCAACATTAATACTAATAAAAAATTGTTGTGCTGCCACATTTGCACTAATTACATTATTGTTATGGTGTTTAACATACCATTAACAAATGCGATTTTGCAGGAATTTGCACAAATAATTGTTAAAATTATTTGTCTATACCCTAATTATACAAAAGTCTATACCGTAATTTTATGGTGGCGCAGTGGTCAAGTGCTCGCCCTATCATCAGGAGATCGCAAGTTCGATTCCCGTGTGATGCTGTAACCTCTCGCAGCCGGAGGACTAGAGAGAGCTGATTGGCCGAGCTCTCTCAGAGGGGAGGGACGAGAGATACTTAGTGCTCCCGCATTAATCACGGCTCTACAGCCGATCAGGGTCGTATGTGAGCTCACGCAAGCGGAAGGAGCGGATAGCGCTGTCCTCCGAACGGTGTGTGTGAGCGAGCAGCCCGAAAAGATGCGGTCGGCTGGCGTCATGTGGTTCGGAGGAAACACGTGATATTCTTCGGCCCTCCCGACTGAGTGGTAGTAGTAGCCTTAATGTGGAGCGCCCTATAGTGACGGGGTGGAATTGGACACGACTAAATTAGGGAGAAAATCGGGGGAAAATCCTAAATGAATAAATGAGTTCAATTTAAGTGTTACCTCCTAGGCTGGACTAGCTTTACAAAACTTGAAAAGATTTTTTTTGTAACCCACCAAAGGCAATGAGGATCATCATGGGCATCATCATAGGATCATCATAGGCATCATCAGAGTAGAGAGTAGTTAGTGATCTCCTCCAAACACATTTAGTATTATTTAAGAAAAAAAGATCAGACTCAGCTTTTGTAATCCTACTGTATATGTGACGTTGAGTGCAATCTTACACGTTTTCACTTAGTAGTGGCATGTACATGGACCGTTTGAGTAATTGTCAGTATCGAAGTGGTTTGTTTTGTGATTTGTAATTTTCTTTATTTTTTTTATTTTATTTTTTCCTTCTCGTCCTAGTCTCTGACTCAGACTCATACACTGCCTTATAAAGCTGCCAGTATGTCAGTGTGTCGGGTGTTTTAGCTTCTAGTGTGAACTTGAGCAATGTCGAGTGAAGTTGCTTGATAAGGTCATCAATCATAAGTCGTTAATTGGAGCTGAGGCTGTAACACTGTACGGAAGTGTGTGTTGTCGACGCAGGTGTTAATAAAGTGTCAAGCAGTAGAGTTTTATGTGTTAAGCTTTAATACTTAGGGCTCTTTTTTAAAAGAGTTAAAAGTAGTCTGTAAACACAAAGCATGTCACGTTGAGAAGCTTGACAGTGTGTTCATTATTGAATGTCATTTTATATAGATATCAATAACTCATATTGTCTCACATTCTAATAATGAACGAGGTTGATGTATAGGGATCGTTCTGACCATTTGAGTTAGTAATTTAAGGATGTTAAATGTTCACTATTTGTGTATACAGTGGCAAGAGAAATTATGCGAACCATTTGGAACCATTTCTGCATTAATTTGTCATGAAATGTGACCTGATCTTTAACCAAGTTAAGAGTATTGACAAATATAAAGTGTCTGTTTTTATTGAACACACTCATTCAACATTCAGAATGGTATCGGAAAAAGTCAGTCAACCCTTGGAATTAATAACTGGTTGACCCCGCCCCCTTTGGCAGCAATAACCTCAACCAGGCGCTTCCTGTAGCTGTGGATCAGACCTGCACACCGTTCAGGAGGAATTTTAACCCATTCCTCCCGGCAGAACTGCTTCAGCTCGGTCATATTCTTTGGACGTTTTGTGTGGATGGCTTTCTTCAAGTCATTTCATAGCATCTCTAATGTGTTGAGGTCTGGGCTACGGAGTTTCTGCTGACGTACAGAACATCCTCACATTTTTGATACACTTGGAAATTCATCTTCCTCTTAATGACTGTAAGATGGCCAGGTCCTGATCATTGTGTTTCCTTTACCATAATTTACATTTAGGGCATTTGGCAGATGCCCTTATCCAGAGCAGCTTGCATTTGATCTCATTATACAGCTGAGCGGTTGAAGGTTAAGGGCCTTGTTGGTAGAGTAGCCGCAGTCCCAAAGTGTCTTCATTTATAGATTATTTACCTAAATGTAGACTGATGACTTTCTAAAGTATTTGAAATAACTTGCTTAGTAGTTAGCATTGTCGACATTGTACCTCCAGGTCGCGGGTTTAATTCCTGCATGGAGTTTACATGTTCTCCACACGCTTGATTGGTTTCCTCCAGGTTCTCTGGTTTCCTAAATCAGTCCAAAGACATGCAGATCAGGCTGATTGGCGTTTCCGAATTGCCCGTAGCGTGTGGATATCGATTAGAGGTCATACAAATAGGAATAATCACGATGGTCACCATTGGCCTCCACGGTCCCTAGTTGGATGGATGGAAAGATGGACGGCTCACATGAGCATATTCTTCTTGTGCTGAGCAAACTCAAACCGTTTGAGTGGGTTTTATCAGTCAAAGTAGCTCTAGTCTACACATCCATGACTCCAGGTATGCTAACACCAGACTCCAAATAGTTTTTTCTGTTGTTGAGGTCATTGACTCAAGGATTCACCTACTTATTCCACTAGCACTATGAGATTTTTATGGTTGTTCTCAATAAAGACATTATATGTGTCAATACTCTTCACTTTGAAGAAGATCCGATCACATTTTGTGACAAATTAATGCAGAAAACCATGAAATTCCAAAAAGGTTTGCCATACTTGTTCTCGCCACTGTAAATATCTTGCACTTGGTAAGTTATGAGCATGTGTGTGTGTTGGTGTAGCAGCTAGTGCATGAGTGTTGTGTGTGCGCGTGAGTGTTTTAAATTCGGTCGGATTAATCCTACCCTGTGTGTCCTCCCGCTCATGATGAGCCGTGTCGATGACCTGCATGATCAGTCGTCACCAGTATGTGATTTAATAGTGTGTGAGAGTGTGTGTGTGTGTGTGTGTGTGTGTGTCCAAAATGCAAGGCAGTTTTGTAGTACCTGTTTTCATGGTTAGTGCTGTAGACATCCTTAAACTGAGAATAATGATGTGTTTGTTTTTGAGGTGAAACCAAATTGTAGTTAATTTCCTGATCTGAATGTCGGTGCTCGTTTTATTTACCCACCCAACAGGTCAGAGTTAACTCTTATCAGGGTAACTATAGGGTAAATATTAGTTGAAGTGGGACACTGAGGTGAGTGGTGACCCAGCACTGCTTGATGTCATCTCTGCTGTGTTTCTGTGTGTATATGTGTGTGTGTGTGTGTGTGTGTGTGTAGGGGAAAGTGGCTCAGACGGCCTGCATGTCGGCCTGCAAGCACCTCGCCACGTCCATGATGCAGATGCTGCTTGACACAGAGCTCAAGCAGGTCAGCATGGGGGCCATCCAGCAGTTCAACCTGGACGTCATCCAGTGTGAACGTGAGTGTTGCGCCACTATCGCTGCATCAAAAGCGCACGTTTAATCCTTCACTAGGTAATACGAGTGAATGCAAATGTGCCCGACTTCACATTCCTGTGAAGACACTGTTACTTACAGAAAACGGTAATGACTCTCTCACCCTGTCGGCTCTTGAACAAAATCTGAAGGAGCAAATCCTAACCCAGGGCTGTGTGTATACTGACTGTAGTGTGTGTGTGCCAGTTTCCCATCACATCAGTGTTTCCCACAGGTCTGAAATATACTCGCGGTGGTAGCCAGCGGAATGAGCCGGCGTTACCTGCCAAGCACAGAAGTGGTTTATTACATACCACAAACAACAAATATATGCTGTATATGACTTTTAGCACAATGTTTTGATTTATTTGATATATTTCTATGAATTTCACATTTCAGAGATCCAACCTACACACCCTTTCCTCCATCTACACATATGTGAAGAGTAAGATAAAGTAAAAAAAAAAACTAAACACTCTTTGGTGGAACTGTTTGTTCGTCAGAGCATGTTTTTGCATTACCATGTTTTAATAAATATACAGGGTCAGGATTGTGCAATATAGTGTAGGGATGCGACTCACCCACCGATACGATGTTATTACGATTCTTGGCTGCAGATTCGATTAAAATTGCGATTTTATAAGTATCGTGAGTTTATAATCATCCTAATTCGATTACATTTACATTTATTTAAGTTTAATAATTAATCAAATGTAGCTCGTCCTTGTAACATTAGATATCTCATTAAAACCCAAGAACAGCATTTAAACGATACAATCTAAATTAAAATACAAGAATTTAACATTTAACCGAGCCGTCTGCCATAATTATCATTTCTATACAAATAATTCACTCCTACCACATGGGATGAAAATATGTAGATGGTTTTTACCTGTAGGATTATAAAGAAATGCTGATGTTTATTGCCTCTCATGTCTCCAATAAAATATGCGCCATAAAAATGCAAGTATGATGCACCACGTGGAACCTGAGGCTGATGAATACATGAATCATAAACCGCCAAACAAAAGAATGACGATTCATAACTGAATCAATTGTTTCCCCATCTCTAATACGGAGTGACATAACTTTTTTTTTTTTCAGCACAACCTAGGCAATATGATAAACTGAATTTTATTTTATTTTAACCAACTATACAAACCAACTTTGCAAAAAAGGAATAATTTGTCACATGGGCAAAGAAATAGCACAGATTCATAAGATCATGTTTTTATGGTTCTCCTCAGTGGTTTATAATAAATAATAATAATAATAATAATAATACATGCATTTTTAGTGCTGTGTTTTTGCGACGTCATTCCCTTATTCCACTATTAACAGTAAAAATTTAATGTTTTAAAAGTGATGATAACCATCTCCATTGATCCATTGACACACGCTGGCAGGATGTCTGATTAAGCAGTAGTTGTTTTTTTTAAACGGCCATTGACCAGTGCTGTGTTGCAGCTTGGATCTGTGTCGCTTGACTTTTAAGGGTAAATCTTCCTGGTTTTTTATTTATTTATTTATTTTTTTTAACAGAAGAACCTGTTCACCGTGAGAAACTGTGTTTCTCTGCAGAGCAGGTGTGACCCTCAGTACTCCCTTCTTATTCTTTTTACAGCAGCTGGCATCCACTTCACTCACTGCCTCTCAGTACAGCAGCGAAGTGTCTGCTACTAGGTAATCGATCGCGGACGGCACCGTTCTCCTGGACAGATTTGGCAAATATACGTGGGCTGCTGTTAGTATACCTGGGCAGCCCGTCTAAGTATACTGTGTGTGTGTGGGAAACAGCTGTGAATGTAGGAGGAGGTTCTCTGGAGGCTGTCCATTTTAAGGGAAACAACAAATCCTACAAATGAGTTGGACAAAAGTTTGTTGTATGTTTGAGATTAAAACTTACGAAATGCCACAAGAAGGTGTGCATATGTGACTGAATTTCAAATATCTGTCTGCATTATGCATGAAAGCACTAGATGTGTTAGATAGCACTAGACCTTTTTCATACATCTTATTCATGGATTCTTGGCATTCAGGCCATCTGCGTCTATAGAAAATATGGCATAATATGATCTAAACCTTAATTAAGGTTTGCATTCTGTTTATAATAAAAATCTATATTACTGAGGTTGAAATATAGGTTCCATGGTATGGAAAAATCAGTTATTTCAATTCCATTGTTTGAGCTTTTTATTGTCGCCAAGCTGAGGAAAATGTACATTAGGCATTTTAAATCAATGCTATTATTCCAAAACGTAATACGACGGGCTTTTTTATATGCAGTATGTTTATAATATTAATTTTCCCAATCTAAACATTTATAGACGGCACGGTGGTGTAGTGGTTAGCACTGTCGCCTTGCACATCCAGGGTCCAGGTACGATTCCCGCCTTTGTGTGCATGGTGCTTGCATGTTCTCCCCGTGCTTGGTGGGTTTTCTCCGTGTATTCCGGTTTCCTCCCACAGTCTAAAGACATGCAGATTAGGCTAATTGGTGTTCCCAAATTGACCGTAGATTGTGTGTGTGTGTGCCCTGCGATTGATTGGCACCCCGTCCATATGCAAGTAACTCTTGCCTATGGGTTATTTATTGTAGGACTACTGGGTGTATTGCCACAGCATTACTGAGAGCGTGTTTGAGTTTTTGAGTGCTTTATTAACACCAGGGCCATGTAATCCAAATGTAGCTTTAAAAACATTAATTTATCTAGCAGAGTGATCTGAATAAAGCGTAAATCCTGTTGGTCTCAGAGAGGAAAATAAAAAGACTGAGCTTGTATCATGTCCCTTCATAAGAAGCAATCCAAGAAACATGTGCATAATGATTTTTTAAAAATAGAACAGTAAGTAACAAGCTCATATAAAACCTGGCATTTAAATTAAGTGCATATTGTTTTGCTGCTTAAATGCAGAACCTGATCTGCGGAAAGACCTCCCATATCTTATGCAGGACGTGGAGGACAAAGTGTGTGTGTGAGTGTGTGGTGTTTGTAGCTGCCCCAGTACAGCCCTGGAGCTGGTATGACAGGGTGAATCAGAGTTCATACCAGGGTTCAGCAGCACAGAGATTACCTGAGGCCTCTCGCTGGCTGTGAATCGAGAACCGAAAGAGGCTCAACGTTTCACGGTCCAATTTACATTCACAGGTGGTTCAGCTTCCACCAGGCGTCCAGGACGCTGGAATATTTCATTACAAGTAACTGCTGAGAACGAATGCATATCTGTTGCTCTGCCTCGTGTGGAATAAGCACCTCGTAACAGGTTCATCATGTGATACAAATACGATACAGTGACCCTGAACAAATAATAAACAAGTAAACTGTGGCTAGTTAAATAAAAATAGGCCTTAATTAAGAATGCATTCTTGATGTCTTTTCAGTCTTCGCCAGTTCAGAGCCTGTGCCGGGATTCCAGGGGGACACACTACAGCTGGCGTTCATTGACCTTCGACAGGTAAGCGCGACATCTTAGGAACTGATCCGAGGTGAAGAAGCTACGGGGTCTCGGAATGGAAAACCCAGGGATTTTCATCCTATCAGTAGTCATTAAGCTACAGCATCCCAGAGATAGCCATGTGTATGTTTAATATCTGTTCTGATTGTTACGCATGATTGGTTAAAATGGGGTACTTCACTTCATGTTATTTATACATACTACATAACATTAATACGTTAAGATTGATTGTCAAATCTAATAACAGTGAACTGGTGACAGGATCATGGGCAACCAAAGCTTACCCATGACCAAACGCCACCATGTCCAGTCCGATCTCACAAAAATGCCAAGGTAAAAAGTCAATGCTGGCCATGATGGAAAGGAATCAGAACACCCAGTGCACAACAGCCCAGTGTGCATGGGCGGGGGGGGCCAGTCCTCGGCCTCCAAACTTCCCGATCCCAGTCTGATCGAGTACCCATGGGATGCCCTGGACAGACAAGTTCGATACACGGAGCCCCACCCCGCAACTCAGATCATCTCAAGGATCTGCCACTAATGTTCTCGTGCCAGACACCACAGCATACCCCTCTTGTCTTTTGGGGACCAGAGCTTACCACTGGTGGTAAAAGAAGAATCTACATAATACTGCGCTATATTTTTGCATTAATGGCTGATCGATGTATATACTGCCTTCCTCATGTACTGGCATGGACCTACCGTAGATTGAGGATATATGGGTTCAAAATCAATCAAAAGATAGATATGACATGACTGAATTTAAACGTGTACTTTCTGGTTCTTACATCAAGATGTTTTCGGCAACTTGGAATGTGGCACTTTTGGTGTGACGTCACTTCACTTTTAAGTGGAAGCAAAAAAAGTATAGGGACAAATTAATTACTTTCAGGCTGCACGGTGGCATAGTGGTTAGCACTGTTGCCTTGCACCTTCTGGGTCCGGGCTCGATTCTTATCTCGGGGTCCGTGTACGTGGAGTTTGCATGTTCTCCCCGTGCTTGGTGTGTTTCCTCCCACAGTCCAAAGACATGCAGATTAAGCTAACTGGCGTTCCCAAATTGCCCGTAGTGTAAATGAATGTGTGTATGTGTGTGGGTCTTGTGATGGATTAGCCCCCAGTCCAGGGTGTACCCCACCTTGTGCCTCAAGTTTCCTGAGATAGGCTCCAGGCCCCCCGCGGCATAGATGATGATAAGTCTTTATGATAACTAATTAACACTTAATATTTAGTTGGATATCTCTTGCTTGCAGTAACTGACATCGCCAACCTGGTACTTTCTTCTGTCTTAATGCTTTTCTAGACTTGCACCACAGCTTCTTTCTCTTGTTGTTTGTTTTTGGAGATTTTCCCCCTTCAGTCCTCCTCTTAAAGAGGTTAAATGTTTCTCATTTGGATTAAGGTAACTTAATTAAGGCGCTTTTTTCACCTGATGGTATGTTTTGGGGTCACCTCCCAATTGTTTTGGATTTGCATTTCTCTGAAATCGACAGATTGTTTTTCCATCATAAGTTTCATCATCAATAAAGCTTAGTGAACCTGATATAGTAGCAGCAGTGCAAGCCCAGGCCATGGCACTACCACCACCATGCTTGATCTATGAGCTTGTATGTTTTGGATCATGAGCAGACCCTTTCTTTCTCCACATTTTGGCCTTTCCATCACTTTGGTTCCCGAGCTTGACTCTCATCTCGTTTTTTCTTAACCATTTCAGTCTGGCCTTCTGATTTTTACTGCTCAATATTTGTCATAATCTGCTGTTGAGTATGTAAGTGTTTTGAATAAACCAATGGTTGCTATCTTTCCTCAGGACATTACAAAATGTTGTCCTGCCTCTGTTCAGTGCTTTTGCAATGTCCTAACCTCCCCGCCCCCATTTTGCAATCAAATGCAGTCTTCACAGGCAAAACTCAGAGCTCAAATGAAGAGTAGATTAATTAAGAGGTATCAATTGTGTAAACAAACATTGAGATAAAAGAAGGATGGGGGGAAAAAACTGTCAGTCTTGCGTTCCAATATTTTTGAAAACCAGTGGGTTCAAACAACAGGTGCGATGTGCCTGTTTATTTAACACTAGAAAATCACAAAACGAAAACTGAATCTTCTCATTCATTGGTTGATCTCAAACGCAGATGTCCTTTGTGTGTAGCAGAAACAAAATTAATTTAATGTTAATGTAATGTACAGTTACACATCCCTTTTACAAATAAGGTAAAGAGTGAAAAAACAGCCATAATGATGAAGTGTGTGGTGTGGAAAAGGGAATACGTCGTCTAGCTTATCAAATAGTGATAAGGGCATTCCATGGACTGTCTTAAATATCTAAAGGATTTCTTTGCTTCAAGTGCCCTCTGATTTTGGTTCAGCTAGAGGCAGCCGCCAAAGTGAGCTCTCGGGACGGGGTCGAGCACCCCGCTCCACAGATAAGGGGGAAAAGTAAAGTGCCAGTGGTCAGGCTTTAGCGCCTCACCCTGCCCTTCCTTCTAAGGTTAACCTCCCGTTCAGTACACGCCACTCACATCTATATCACGCTATCTTAGGATACCTGGTATCAGTTTGGACAAGGGCCACAGGCAGCACATAAGATGGATCCACTGGAGAACATACTGACCCCAAATGCAGAGGTCACAATGTCACTGCCAATCATCTGAACACTAATGGACACTCTTGTTTACTCTGGGCTGGTTCAAACAATTTTTAAGCCTTTGTTATCTGTAACTCGAGCTGCTGAAGTTAAAACCTCATAAAAGCCATGTAATCTTCAAAAAACATTGTTGGATGTCAACTAGAAACTGTATTTTACTATATTTAAGGCAGGTCTGAACTGGCAACGGCATCCTCTTTCAAATATATACAGTGCTGTGGGGAAATCTTTTATATTTAGGATATACAGTATATATGTATATAGGTTTATTGTAATAGAGTATTAGGAAATATTGTAGCATATTGCAAATTTATACAAATAAAGAGTCATTCTATTTTATTCTGTTATTACAAGAATAGGTAACGAGGTTTTTAGCCATATCTTCTAGTAAAATCCCAAAATCTGACAAAAAAACTGGACGTTCTACAATATGATGCTTCAATATGATGATCATCTATTAGTAAATTCTTCCATTGTTTATCATTGAAAAACATCCATCTCAGGTGTACTGCATCTGAACTCTGGCAGTAAGGTTTTCGCGTGTGAAGAATCGGCGTACATGCCGATTAAAAGCCCTAACCCTGATGATTGATTGTGGTATTGCTTCATCTGTAATCTTGGTGGATCTTTAATTCTAGTTTTAATTAAAATGCCCCAAGGGAAACACATTTCTATCAAATTATGTTACAGGAGAAAAACCTAACGGACTGACATGGAATGTTTTGATTGAACTTTAATAAAAAACAAAATCTGCAGATACAAGATGATTGTCATTAAGCATGAGGTACAGAACAAATAAAGCCAGGAGATAAAGAAAGTGAGGGAGGCGGTGAAAGGTGGACTGGAGATGAGACGGACGCACCTACGGCTTCTGACAGGTTGAGGGTTGCTTGGGCAGAGTTACTTAATTTTAGTGATCATGAGCAGTAGATGAAATGCAATTTAGAGACTTAAAAAAATATGAAGAGGATTTGTGGTGATGTAACCTGAGATTTGCCTTTTAACTTAAGTTTTAAAAGTAAAAAGAACAAAAAAACATTTTTTACCCAGCATGTTTTCTTGGATACACATGTAATAAAAAACTTACTTATCTTCTACCACAACACTTTAAATCCCATGACATGAGTGAAATGTGTTGTTAGTTAAAGTTAATGTAAGTGTAAATTTCCTCAAATTTACACTTACATGACCCTGTCAGATCAAATCAAGTTTATTACTGTATCAAGCCCGGCTTCTGAGATAAAGTCAGTGCAAGTTTGTTTTACTAGAAAAATCTGTCCAAATCCTATTTTAGGTATATTTAAATAATAAATTCATGACGTACTAAGAAACCGAGAACCCTCAAACTCATTTAGGGCGTTTTTACATTAGGCACGATTGATTCGTACCGTGCTCAAGAACGATTTCTCCCCCACTGACGACCGTTTTTTTTGTTTTGTTTTTTTACTCCGTACTCGGGAGCACTTTCGTATTTTTACCCTCCGATACATCAGCTCCTATACTACTTGGTTTGTGAGCTGCCATCAAATACCAGAGAAGAAGAGAACAATGAGGTAACTAGCTTGGATAGTGTTCATTAAAGTGCTTTAAATCAGTGTTTAACTTTCTCATTTCACAATTCTGTTGAAGGATCAAGAACAGAATGTATTTATCAATTGATTTTGGGCAAAATTGATGAAACCAAAAATACCAAGACCTGGCTTGATATGATTGGTCACATCTTGTCATTTCTAAACCCTTGCAGACTCTCTCCCACAGTCCCTCTTCGTTTAGTGGCTGTAATGCAGCCCAGCAGGAGCTGCAAACAGCACTACATGACGCTCTGGCAATCAGGCCTCCTCAATACGGACCGCATAGCAGGTGTGAAATGGAATCATCATCAGCAATCATCCCCCTATTGCTTAATAGCCATTAGCATGCATTGTATTTAAGCTGTCCTGAGAGACAGCTCTAGTCCACGTGTCTGAGACCTGGTTTCCCGACCGGAGATGTAAAGTGGTCGGAAGGCGTGTACCAGTGTGACTGCAGGCCAGAGCAGAGCTGGGATTAAATCCCTGTCCAGGTTATCCAGAGGTCACCAAGGGATTGCTTTTCCTTTTGCATTTTGAATGCCAGATCTAGGCTTCTCCACAAGTAACCCCCGCCGGCAGCTCGAATACCCCACCTCCCCCCGTTCTCAATCTACAGCGCTTTACATTTCCAGTAAATTAAGATCACTGAGTTATTGTCTTTGTGTAAATGAACTTGTTTAATTGCATGATCAGCGCTCTGTATTGTAAATATCTGTTTCTTTGTGTTGCAGCTGCTCGACTTGTTCATGGTGTGGGACTGGTCCACATACCTAGCAGACTACGGACAGCCCACCTCAAAGTATCTTCGGGTCAACCCGTCTACCGCACTTGCACTTTTGGAGAAGTTAGTATTCCTCTCATGCCCTTGATTCATTATTACTTCTGCTTATCTAGCTGTCTGAGATATTTATTGAAGAGTTGCTTTGTTAATGTGAAGTTAAGATTATTGGTGCATCTAATATGCAATGTTCTTCTTCCTTGGAATGCTATCATGCGACAGAGTCAACCGAGGGTAGGTAGTAACAGTTTCACGTAATTCCCTGCATGTGATGTAATTGCACCGGTGAAACAATTCTCCTTGGAAAATCCAGCATCAGCCAGTAGTGTTTAGTACTCTGATCTTGATTTGACTGATCAGACGGGATTAAGTGTTTTTTTCTATAACAGCATGGTACTGAGTGTAGTTTCACCCACAAGGTAAATCACAGTAGTAGCTCTGATAAGTAAGCATTTCTATTATTGACGGGACGATCAATCGCGATCGAGTATGAAAAAGATCGCTAAAAAACAAAACATGGCTGTCTTGTTAACTGGGAACTAATGGTACGGCCATATGGCTAACCGGGAAAGAAAAGGCGTAAATTTGTACTAAATACACCATAACTTTGAAAGATTTCAGCTTGATTTAGCTCAGTAGGACTGCAGAAGCTTTGCACTGGAGTGCATTTTTGCATGTAACAAGAGTTGTAGTATTTGGCCCAGATTATTTACATTGTACTTGCATTCCAGATGACAAACTTTATGATCATGAGAAACGTTATAATGACCAAGAACCATTGTAATTCTTATCGACCTCAATTTTGATTTGTTTTTGATAGACAGATGGTTATTGATTGCCATCACTGATTTCGATAGTAACAACTTGTACAAGGATGTATAAGAAAAAAATTTTCTATATGGTGACATTTATTGTATATAGAGCATTTTTGGAAGGAGTCTCCAGTGTCAGAGAAACCTGTCATCTTATAAACCACAAAGAGGAAAAAATACAGGCTGGTAATGGAATGACTGTTTACAGCTGCTATAGTGTAAGTGATAGCCCAAGAAACTTACTTGTTGCACACATGTTTGGCAACATTTAATATAACTGTAAGTGGATAAATCATTCTGTTATAGAAAATATCATCCCATTACTGCATTGGATGAAAACTACAAGGAGATTGCAGAGCAGCAGACTTATTAGTTTTCCAATAACACTAAAACTAACCAAATTTACATCACTTTTTAATTAACATCTAATATTTAAGTCACACTCCACACCCTGTGTAACAATACATCATATGAAACGACACGCTCATCACATTTACAGCTAACCGTGAACTATATAAGGGTATAAATTTCCTATACAGCCTAATTTTTTCCTCACTGTCATGTTGTTTTCTCAGGATGAAGGACACAAGCAAAAAGAACAACATCTTTTCTCAGTTCCGAAAGAACGACCGCGACAAGCAGAAGCTGATCGAGACGGTGGTGAAGCAGCTGAGGACTCTAGTGAACGGCATGTCGCAGCACTCCTAGACCCCGTCCCTTTAACGTCCGCCTTCCTGCACTTCCCGATCCCACATGTGATGAAAGCACGGTGCAGAATTTCAGACTACAGCACTGTTGTTTATTTGCTCCTCCAGCTATGATGATGGCTCAGCGTAGCTCGCTCGCCCAGCCGCCGCGTCTCCAGTGCCCATTGCCAAAACGTCTCCTGCCGTGTCATGTTCCATTTCAAACTGAATCGATATTGTAAATACGGGATTAAAAAGAGAAAAAAAAACGAAGACGACGACGAATGGGGATCGGTTTACCAAATGCAAACAATTAAGCAGTAATTTCTTCTTTTAACGTCTTTTTAATGGCCATGGAATTAAGTTTTTGTATATTGTTCGAAGTGAAAAATGATTGTATCGCTACTCTGGAGTGCCGATGTGGGAAGGATGAATGATGAAGTCCTCACGTGAGACTGACGTTCACGCCGAGATCTTTAAGAAAAATCTCCGGAGTGGGATAGGCCGTGAAGTTTTTAGTGTAAATATTTTAAATTATATTTAATACTACTATCAAATCACGCTTTCCACACATTCACTGAAGTGAATCAGTTTGGCTGTCAATCTGTGGCATAGGCGGGAAAAGAACATGCATGAATGTGTGTGTGGGTTTTTTTTATTTTTTATTATTATTATTATTATTTAAGGCCGAAGGCGACAGGATGTTTTAATAATTTTGCATCTATTTCTTCATGTAAGGGAATAATGGTCTTCAGCTGTAAATGACATTTCATGATGCACAAAACAGTTGCTTGTGTCTGAAATGCTCTGTGGAAGTCTATTTTTTATTTAATTTTTATTTCCTCAGGGTGAAATGAAAGCTTTTTTTTTTTAAGTTCTGACGCTTTCAAAGCTCACACTAAAGGAGAAAGAAAGCGAGCAATAACTGGTCCGCGCGCAGCCGCAGAAGCAAAGCTGCATTTCATCACGACTTCAGTTGCTCTCGGTCTTTCCGCAGACTTTGCACCAAATATTACTTAAGTTATTTACATATGTATATGTAACTTATTTACATATATATGTGTTTATATGTATGTATGCTTGTGAAGTTAACATGTCGTTGTACAAAATGGAAAATAGAGATTCTCTACATCAGAAATCAACGATTGCATGGGTGGGGCTTTGTTCCTGAAAATAGAATGGGGGGGGGGGGGGGGGGGGGGGGTTTTTGATAATTCTTA
>JAOVVA010000054.1:18861252-18879122 GCA_028565275.1 Leiocassis micropogon
AAGGTGCGATCATGTCCTTTAAATGTCTTTGTTCCCGCCGTTATGACGTCTGTTACGCGAACTGCAGTAACTCTTTCTATTGAAAACTTCAGCATTCAGGTCATATTTCAAAGTACATATAACAAGGTAAAAAAAATAACAGTTATCTCGGTCAGATATTCTTCCCTTTCAAAAGGCCTTTCTTTTCAAAGCGATTCTAAAACACCCCGAGATATCCAGGCAAGAATTACAGCGACCGATTCCACAAGGAGCAGCCAAGGCGAGGCTTAATGACTGGCTTCCTAAGACACCATCTGCTATTGCGGCATTCCAACTGTATCGTCTGCCATGCTTCTGAAGGCAAGTTTAAACGTTTTTCACAGTTCACGACCGAAAGTGGCCTCGAGCTGCTCCTCTTGAAGATAGCCGCTTTCATATGCACCAAACTCCATCCTGGCACGAATGGGAGCGGAAATACATGACTGACTTTTCCTACATACCCAATGCCAACATTCATAACAAGATATTCACATCAAATACACCTGAATGCACCTGAATGCTTGCTCAGTACTTGTGCCAAAAACCCATTACTGGTATAGAATTATTAGGGGGAAAAAAATCTTAAAGGAAAAAAAAGTGGAAAGGCTGTATGTAAAATCTATAAACCAGGAATATAATACGTAATAAAACTGCAGGCCAAATTTGTTAATAAGCCTTGTCTTATACCTCCAAATTTTACGATTGAATTAATAAAGGATGTAATAATGTCTCTCCCTCTCTCCCACCCACACAAATATTGCATGAGTCGGAATGACTCCGTATATGTTTAAGAGGAAACGGTTTATTGGCAATTAAAGAAAGAACTCAAGTGCTGACTCATCCGTGATTAGCTCAGGCTTATGAGGAACATCACATCTCCCAACACGACTGGTTCATCTGTGCTATTTGAGAAAAAGGGTCAAAGAGAGTTCAAACCTGTGAACTTTCATGAACCTTTAAAGTAGCTGGGTGTTTTTGTTTACTCAGAACGCACGCGTGCTTGGTCTTAGCCGAAAAATCTCAATGGCTAAAGCTGCAAAGCTGCTCTGTCATCTGCTCCATCAGTGCTAAGTAGGCGAAATGTCTTAAACTGTTCAACACTAAACACTCGATTCAGACTTCACATTCTATGTTTGGTAGCGCAATGTCACATACCACCCAGAGTTCAAAAGTTCAGTGTCACCACGAACTTTTATCAGGGCTCATTTGTTTTGCTCAACCAGTTGGTACATTTCCACCAAAGGTAACAGGAAGCAAAACATCAAGACCGTTTATTGTGGAGATTTAACTACCAGAACCTTGCAATAATTTATAATCAACGGAGTGCTATAAAGTTGATTTTACTATTTGGCGCTTCCCTCAAATCCAATTAATATTCCACTAAATCTGGTAAATCACATGGTGTAATAGACAGTAGTACTCTTTAGTGCCATAAAAAATGTTCTTTTGTTTTAGCAGTTGGACTTTACTGTTGGAGATTACTGTGCTTTCTACAGTACTATCACACATGAGCTATTGGTGACATGGGCAGCAAAATAAAACATGATGATCAATAATAAGCTCCACTGACTAAATATGTGCAAACGTATGCACACAATTGGTGGGATTAAAAAAAAAATGTTTTTGTACTTAACTTCAACAAATCAAAACAAAATATGAAACCGTAAAACCAATCGACATTTACAGAAGACTTCAAGGACAGAGCCGTGATGAGACTCTTAACTGCAGTAAAAATTTCAATAGTGCGAACGTTTTCCGTACATCCGTGAATGCCTGTTGGAACTGTACAAATAATCATTTACAAATAGCGCTTGCACGTTACAGGAACTCGGCTAGGAGTTATTGGCACATCACCCGTAGAGCCCTGACCTCACTTCAAGTCATTTCAACTTGTTTGGGCAATTTAAAGGATTCTTGGGAAGCAGTTGTTTGAGACATAAAGCAGGCAGTCCGATCGCGTACTGAAAAAACTATCTTGATGCTATCCAAGCACTAGTGAAAAGCTGGGATAAGTGCATTATTGTAGCAGGGGGTTATATAGAGAAATAAAGATAGTTTCAGTGTTATAACTGTGTTCTGTTATTCTGCACAATCAAAAGTCCGGGTTTTGACTTGAACGCTACTTGTATTAGATTACATATCATACTATAGTTAGTTTAAACACTCATCTTATAATCAACAAATTCACATATACCGTATATTAATAGAAATAAACTTTACATAAATTATTATATTAATTCGACACCATGCCACATACTGTATTTGTAACTTTAGAGTTGCAGCCTTATTTAAAGCAATGCAAAATAAAATGCTACAAAATGCTTACCGACCTGGTCATAAAAGATATCCCTATCTTAAAGGTCGGTAATTACGGTAATCATAGCTCTCATAAATAAAGCCTATAAATGTGCTAAGAAGAATGTTAGAGCTGTTAGCAACACAAAGCTTAAGCAGAATGTGTTTAGTAATACACTTTGTGCATCTTCTTCTGACTTGTGTACTCTTTAGTGTTAGTGTAAATGCCATCATTTCATCAGTCAGAGTTAGAGCGGTCAGATCAGTCACCCTCATAGAGACTTCAGACTGATGAGACAAAAGCAGCGCTTAGGAATCTCCATAGGCAGATTGAGAGGAAGTATTTTTCTTTCATTTTTTTATTCCACAAGTTAGAAACATGGAAAATCCAAAGCCATGTGTATACAGCAATATCAGTACATTTATTCAGAAATAAAAAATAATACTTTCTATAATCATTCACGACAAAATATATAGATATGCAAGAAAAAGTGTAATATAGGATGTAATTCATTACATTGTTTTAACCTATTTTATGGGATTTCTGGAGAGGAGTGGGTTTCAAAATAGTTTCACACTTGAACAAAAGTATTGAACTCTTATCCCAAACATCCCCAATTCCAAAAAAAGAGAAAACGATTAAAATTGCTTTTAAAAAGACAGAATGCTTTAAAAAATTTTGAACTATGCAACCGTGTTAGTATTATTGTGTTAATTGCATTGTGTGTAGTTTTGGGTGTAAAACTGTCTCTCTCTCTCTCTCGCTCTCTCTCTCTCACCTTCTCTCTCTTTTAACATACACCTTTTTCTTTACTTGTATTGTTTGTGTGTGTGTAGGTACATTAGGTACAACAGGTTCAAGCTATAAAACAAAAAAAGTTCTCTGTTTATCCCACGGGAACCCCTAAACAATTGAAAAGGTCTTTGTAAGATGTGAAAAAATCATAAATAAGTATACATATATACGTATATATAATATACACATGCAATTATGCATTATTATCAGTGCAATGCAACTCAGAAAATCATACAGAAACCGGTCAATGTGCAGATCAAATATCATTTAATTCATTCATCTTCTATATCTTTGGGCATGAGACGGGGTACACTCTGAACAGGGTCCCAATCCATCGCAGTCTGGATAGACACACACACACACACACACACACACACACTACGGGTAATTTGGAAAAGCAAATTAACCTAATCTGCATGTTTTTGGACTGCGGGAGAAACCGGAGCACCTGGAGGAAACCCATCAAACACGGAGTGAACATGCAAACTCCATGCACACAAACCTAAGGCTGGAATCGAACCCTTCTGACCCTGGAGGTGCAAGGTGATAGTGCTAACCACTACAGTGGCGCCAAGATCAAATATCTGAATGGCGGAAAATATGATCTTAATGACTCCGACTTTGTCATTAGATGTTGTTGCTGATTTGAGATCTTTTAAGATCTCACACAGGATGGTGCAGAAAACAAAACAAACAAAAATATTCAGTCAGTATCCATAGCAGTATCAGTATCCCTCATTGATGAGGGAGGTCAGAGCAAAACGGCAAGAATGTTTCAAGCTGATGAGAAAGCTACATTAACTTTACTTTTCACAACCATGATAAACAGACAAGAATTTCAACTTAATGTTTAAGGAAGCAAAAAAAAAAAAAAACCACACACACTGGGTTCCACTTCTGTCAACCAAGAACAGGAATTTAAGGCCACAGTGGGTACAGACTAACCAATCAACTGGGCTGTTGAGAAAACATTGCGTGGTCCTTTTTTGTTGTTGCTATTGTAGCATTTTATGTAAATTCCTGAGGTTGCTGCGTGAAAGAATAAACCAATGGGTAAAGTCGCTGAGATCACGTTTTTTTTCACCATGAATGCACCTGATGTCTGCCACATGATTTGTTGGTTGGAGAACTGTACAAAGTTGCAAGTGTGCATGTGTGAGGGCGTGGCTTGGCAGGACGTAGTGTCTGACACCAGGACGTAGGCAGCGGAGTCTTTTGGTGCTGCGGGTTGCAGGATGAGGCCTCCATGGCCTAGACTTGTTTGTTCCTCGCATCCCATGGGTGCTTAACCAGAGAAGATTTGGCGCCGGGTCGGTGGCCTTGGACTCTTTGCCCGCTAGACCCTGTGTGCAGCGCAGCGCGGCAATGCTTGGATGTTCGGATACCTTTCTATAGTGGCCAGCAATATGTTCTGCATTGACTTTTCCATAGGATCGGAGCAGACGCGCTGGCTCTTGATCCCCACAAGCATGGGTGAGTCTGCCTTAGGTGCCCATGATCCTGTCACCAGTTTGCTGATGTACAGTTGGCGTTTTTGTGACGTTAATGTGTATGTATGCACGTGTGTAACCTGGTAAACCATGCTCACATATTCATCGTTGTGTGTTTGACCACGTGATGCTGAAGTTCCCCGATGCACCCCTCCTTCCCCCTTCTCCTTTCACCCCCTGCTCATCTGGCCTGCACATGAACCCGCGGTGACTTTCTCCCCTCTGCTCCCTACCAGCTAAGAGCAAGAGCAGCTGTCACTGCTGACCCCACTCCTACTTTTCTGCCCTCTTAGGTACAGAGTGAAAGGTTACATGTGTAGGTTACATTTGGCTACATTTGGACCTGTTACAAATCCAGTCCAGGTAGACTTCAAATACTTCATTGTCATTGGACAGGATTTAAAAGATGATGGAAGACAAATCTTTAAATTTCACTTTTTAAATGGATTCAGTGGTCACAGGAATAATGAGGGAGTTATTATCGACTTTTCAAAAATGAATCAAAGATCTTAACTTTTAAACGGACACGGTTAAAATGAGAAGGGACTGTAGTGGACTGTTGTTTATGGAGAACGATTCCTTTCTCGTGAGCTGTTTAACAAGAAGATATGCTTCACTGATGGAGCTGCCTGCAGAAAAAAAAAAAAACTATAATCAATCAAAAGCCCACGTTAACAAGTGAGGCAATGAAATGCTTTTTTGGGAATGTAAGAACAGGTAATGGTGCTTCTTGAGAGGAAGATAAAAACTTTTTCCATGTTCATCATATCAAGTCAGTTGTGATGATGGGATTCTGAATGGAGAAAACGGCTCCAGTTCACTGGAAGGGCAAAGGCAAGTAGGTATGCCTGTGACAGGCGCACACACACACACACACACACACACACACATATGCTCAAAGAGTTACCTCTCTCTATCCTCCTACAAATCTCCCACTCCATGAGGAAACACAGGCTTTTCTACCAGAGCGGTCATTATCGTTCGCTCTGATTCCCACAGGGTTCAATTCCATGGTGGAAAGAACAAGTGAGCCGCTTCATTTATTTCATCATTCCTAAAAAAAATAAAAAACCCACAGAGCCTCAGGAAGGACTTACCCCACACTTACTCTTCTTTCTGCTCACACTCTAGTGAATAAAACAGTGAGTTCTGATTTGTATGGCGCAGAGGCATTATCAAGCACTGGACTCTCAGGAGACACACTCCTGGTATCTGGATGTCAGGAGGACAATTTAACACTTTTTTTAAAACCTCTTTTAACTTATCAGTTGCATAAAACACTGAGAGACGATAGATTTACCTTAGCCACCCCATCCTTCATCTGGCACATCCGTCAGCGGCAGCAGCAGCAGCAGCAGCCTTTCTCTCAGCCATGTCACTGCCTAATCCTGCCTTTGATTCTGCTCTTGGGGTGAAAAAGCAGATGAGTGATGTTCCCTCTGGGTTAGAATTCAGGACCGCGTATATTGCAGATCTCATATGTGCATAGGATTATTAATCGTAATTTTTGTAGCTATGTAATTTACTGAATAATGGTAAGAGTGAAAGTTGTTTTAGCCTCAGGAGTGTTAAAAGCTCCGTGTTAACATCCTTCAAATAAGACCAAAGGGGGATCTCCGACAGTTTCTGAACCTCTGACTATAGAATAATGAAATAAATAATATTAACATTATCTTAGAAATTATATATCAATATTATAATAATAGCATCCATGCTATAATATTAATAGATTCAAATATGAAGTTGAAGAGTGTAAAAATCCCAGTATGACATGTGATTACTATGGTATCTTGTTAGTACTTTTCTCATGACAGTAAACAGCATTTATACAATAGCACTGTTAAATTCTCCAAACCTGTTAGCTCTAATGTATTGATTATTTTTTTCTTTAACTGCAGCTCAATAATTTGCCTAAAAGACAAACCCCATGTTTATACTATAATAATGCACTTGTTCTAATCCCTTAGTAATTCTATTGAAGGAATATACAGTATATTCAGGGAGCCACTTGTGTAAATATCTGTATGTATACTTTGTATACATTAGGTAATAACAGCAGTGAGTTGTTATTTTAAGTCATGAAGGTCAGCTGTTCTGGAACAGTTCTTGCAAAGAGAATTGTCAAGTGCATTTGCAAAACCCAACAAGCACCATGATGAAACTGGTTCTCATGAAGACCATCCCAGGACGGCAAGATCAAAACTCACCTCTGCTGCAGAGGAGAAGTTCATTTAGAGTTTAGAAATCAGAAATCACCAATTAACAAACAGCACCAAACAGCACATCTGATTAGAGGCGATATGAAGGCTCTACAGATCATAAAGAGCAGACACATCTCAATATCAACTGTCTAAAAGAGTTTATTTGATATTTAAATGTTCTTATTTGTGGCAAGTTTTTTGATTAGCATTTTTTTTATTTGCATTTTCACTCCAGTCCCTGTCCATGACTAGTTTCAGAGGAATGTTTTTGTTCGTTAAGCCACAGCGTGACATGTGAATCATTCAAGCACAAAAAACATTAACTAACTTAGTTGAGAAACAGGTGCAGGTGATGACAGATGATCTGATGCTGAATGCTAGGTGTTTGGAACAGACAAGAGGGGAAATGAGGCTGCTGCTCAGGTTGTTTCATAAATAGGCAATTTTTAAATTGTATGTTTAGGGACTTTGCAGCCTGTTGCAGTAAAACATGTGTTCCTGTTTCTGTAACTTAATCTACATCATTTAATTACATTTTATTTAATATGAAGCAATCAGGAGTGACTTCAGACTTCTCCAAAGTATTGTACATAAATAGATAGTGAGATAGATTATTTTTTAATTTTTACAGCAGCTGATTTAAAAATTATACAAAACAAGATGCGAACAAACAAGATGTGCAAGAATATTACAGGACAAAAAAAAAGAATTCATTATTCTTATGATCATTTACAAAAGAGAATATCTAAAGAGCAAATCTAAGAACTGTACATTAAGGTGCTTTAATGAGTAAAATGTTGCGTGGTAACAAGGAATACACTGATCCTATCTGCATGATCGTATGTACAGGTGGATACTTAAATTATTTGTGCATCAAGGTTCATCAGTAAGATATGGAGAGGTTTTCATATAAATAAAAAAGTACATAGTCATATTAGTGGAGGTAGATGGATGTCAACGCTTTGAAACAGTTTATAAGTTTGTCACAACCAGAAAGTCTTCAGGATTGAAGACTTATAAGAGAGATTTATTTTTTTTTGTTGATTAAAATATTATTATTGTAAATGAATGACTGAATGATTATTATTGTCTATATATGGTATATGTGTTGGGCTACACAAGGCACTCCTGAGATTCCAGTGATCCTGACCCTTTCTACTTTCCAGACCTGCCTGATCGACCCCAATGCCCTACCTCTGGTTGGAGTTCTCATCATATGAAGACCACTCACTACTGCTGAGATGCTCCATATGGTTTCTTTAAAAACCTTAGAGGCAGCATTGATATGTTTTATAATAATGTTGCTATGATCCTTTATGACTGTTGTTGTTCTGATAGTTTAAGGATTTATTTTTAATGAACAGTTTTTTCCCCCACATCTTATTAGTGAAAAGTGAAAAACCTTGTTTGCAAGTCAAACCAAGTTAAACCGGGACTTCGGTATAAAACCAACTGACATTTACAGAAGACTTTAAGTACAGTATGGGGATGAGTTCTTTAGCCACAGTGAAACATCTGAATGGTGCAAACGTTTTAAAGGAGCCTATATGTCTGTGGATGACGATCCTGGCCAAGGTAACCCACTTGGAGCCCACTGCAGTCTTTCTCGTGAACATTCAGTGATGACTGATAGAAAACTTGTTGCCAACTTGTGGAAGAGATGCATCTGCCTATGGGAACTGCACACACAATCATTCACAAACACTTCTTATACATTACAAGAACTCGGCTAGGAGTTATTTCCACATCCCCCGTACAGTCCTGACATCGCTCGAAACCATTTCCATATGTTTGGTCCACTAAAGGAGTTCCTGAGAGGCCAGTGTTTCAGGCAACAGGCATCCATTCATGTCTCCATCATACTGACTGTCCTACCTTGACAGTAAAAAGTAGTGAAACACTGGGATAAGTGCATTAGTGTAGCAGGGGATTATATAGAGAAATAAAAGTCATTTTTACGCTCAAATTCTGCTCAAATTCAAATTTTATTTGTCACATACACAGTCATACACAGTCCGAAATGCAGTGGAATGCTTATACGACCGCCCGTGACCTTAACGAAGATTATTAATAGAAAATAAATATGGAATAAAGTAAGAAATAAAATATAGAAAAACTTTAGCTGAGGAAAATATAGCGATACATAGGTTACAGAAGACACTTATTTATGGTCCTCCTAACCAGTGTCACAGAAATGAGAAATGGCTCGCTTTTGAGGTCACCTTGCTTATTAGAAATTAACTGGTAAACATATACAATAGTACATTTTTATCATTTTAAATAAATTATATTTAAATATATTTTATTATAAATCCATTTATCTCCAGAATTTTTATTTCTATATAGTTGCTGTGTGACAATGTTCATTGTTAAAATTCTATACAAATAAAACTTAATTGAATTGAATTCTGTTTTAAATGTGCTATGAAATATTGCCCATTTAATAATGGCTAGAACAAGTCAACAAGTGGTAGGGGGTTTGTTTACATAATTACAGATGATGACACAAGGAGCTGGTCAGAATGGTGGCTGTCGTGGCGCAACTCCAGGGCTTAGGGTTCGAATCTCGCCTCTGGGAATCTCGCCGGTTTCCTCCCATGGTCCAAAGACACGTGGGTCGGGTGTGTGCCTTGCCTCGTGCCCAGAGTTCCCTGTGACTCTACACAATATGTGGTACAGATATGTAACTGAACTAAAATCTTTTAGACAGTTTAATAGTATGATCAGAAAAGTATTGAAGTCAATTGACTTTAATTGTCATTTCAGCCATATACTGCTGGTACAGTGCACAGGGAAATTAAATAATGTTCTTCGCAAAAAAAAAAAAAAAACAAACTCCAGGGTTTACTAAACCCAATGAAATTACAGGTACATGCAAGTATGATATTTTTTAAATCCAAAACAGCATAGGACTAATTGTTAATACTAAATGGGGCCAGGGGTGGCTCAGTGGTTAAGGCATTGGACTATGGTTCGGAAGATCCCAGGTTCAAACCCCACAACCACCAAGTTGCCATTGTTTGCCATCTAATTAATTCACCTCAACAAAACTTGAAAAAGGAAAGATTTAAATGCTTTCTCAAGTTAGATTTTTTAAAGGTCAGTCCACAGGTCAGGTTTTAAAGAATCAAGTCACTCAAACGTTAAAGATGTGGAGGGCACGGGGCTGGGCAGAGCAGTGGAGTGTGCTCAAGCCATGCTGAGACAGACAGGGACAGATGAGGATGAGGATAGAGAGCCTTACAGCTGGGAAACCAGTCAGGGCCTGGGCTTTCTACGCAGAGCGACTCTGCGTTGACTCTCTGCCTCCCCACTCGGAGCCCTCCTGACCTGAACCTAACCCCTGTGATGCTAATGCTTATTTATGGCCCATTATAGCGCAATGCTTCATCCTCTCTAGCACCACCTTGATTTATGCTAGATTCATCACACCTCACGGCCACTGTCACACCGTTCTGACAGGATGTCGCACCAAAGAGTTTTTTTTTTCTTCTGGAAGAACTTCTGTCTAAGACTAAAATGCAAAAAAAAAAGACAATAATACTTTTATTAGTAATGATGACTTAGATAGAAATGTTGTCATTTATGCATTTCTATCTAAGTCATCATTACTCGTCTGAAAAAGTACCTGTTAAGTGCCGTCATTAAGATGGACTCAAAGAGTCTAGATGGCTGCATTGTGCATATTTTATGTCTAAATTGTGATTATTTTCCCAAATATCTAATATGTTAAATAGATTGCATCTAATATGTTAATACTTTAAGACGTTATCTCACTTTCCTGTCTAAAAATCTGTTTAAACAAAAAGAAGAGGACTAGAAGGTAATGTGTGCCTCCTGCGTCAGTAAACAACACCCTGTTCTTATTGCGGCCCAAAGTCGGTACCTGTTAAGTGCCGTCATTAAGATGGAGTCAAAGTGTCTAGATGGCTGCATTGTCTGCTGCTGGTTGGCCTTGTTTCCTGCTAGCTTTGTAGACGTGGATTGTCCGTGCTGATAGGAGCGGGTGCCGCTAACAGGACAGGCGAGCCCAGGAGACAATGGAGAGGTGACGGGGACACACCACCGCTGCGAGCCTGCCATTCCTTGCCATTAAGTCTAGTCATCCCGTCGGTCAAACTCTTTGACTGTCTCGTGTCTTGACGATGGCTGGCGTGAGGTTTACAGTAGTGAAATGCGGAGATGCCAAACCCACCGTTCGCACTTTCAATTAGGGATATATTACGCGGGACGACACCTCACCTCCCTGTGAAAAGGACAGACAAAGAGGCAGGATGGTACCTCAGGTCCTTTGAACTGCCGCCCTCCCCAGCGTCTCTGTCACCAGGCTAGTTTGCATTTTACACCAGCGTGAGGGCAGCCCGAGACACACTCAAGTTGTAATGAGGCTCTGTGTGGAGATGGCTGCCTCAGATCTTCAGCCCCTTTGGGAACCATAAAGGTGGTGCGATCAAAGACAGCCTCCCCTCCATAAACACACTTTGATACACTCACTTTATGAGCCATGATTTGCAGGATGAACCGGCCCCACTTTAGCCGTAATACATGTCATACCTGTTTAGACCTCAGCACTATTGATCAACACCAATGTAACAAAAGTCTTCTTTAAACAGAATGGGTTTCTTCCAATGTTTTGCACATCCTTTATCTGAGAATAAGGCATGGCTCAAGATAAATATTTTCACTTTTACCAATATCAGGGGTCACAGTTTATCAGGAAGTATATATTAAATGAATGATACCTGTACATTGTCAGTAAATGAACATAAAGTGCACGGTGGAGGTATGATAGATCATCATTCCACATTTGCGTACCCACTTTCCGTCTCGAATCGCAGGTCTGATTTGTGGCCTGTTTTTTTCCCTTTTTTTTTGCAATTGTGTTTCTTTCGAGACATCCATTAGCTTGCTCCTTCAGCTCGGAGACCTCCCAACCTCTGTGTGCTTGTCCATGCATTCATCATCCATTTTCACTTTTTGTTAAGGCCATGCATCAAATGATCAATCATAGCCAAGTATTTGCTTTAGTGTTAGCAATCTTTCATTGTCAGCATCAAAGGACTGTCTTGTCTTCTTTGTAGGGGTGAGAGAACGAGAGTGAGGGGTTAAAACCAGAAGAGTGCAGAAAGCCATCCTCACAAAAATCGCAAGGTAGGTCGACTACTTGAGAAGCCGGTTTACCATCGGCAGTGTGACGTGTCTTGAGAGCTCAGGGGTTCTCACCGACCTGCCCTCTGGTTCACCTTAGTGCGCTGCTGAGACTGCCATCCTTCTCCATCTGTCACCGGCAGAGACGGTCTGTTTTACTACTGCGCGAGTGGGACACTGCAGGTCCGAGTTCAGCCAGAATTCACAAGGAATGCACTTACATGGCGCATACATGACTGTTGACCTCTATTCTGTCTGGTCAAAGTGAGAATTAAAAAATTCAGAAAACGAGAAGTAATAAGAGCTACAATGTTCTCCTGAACAGCAAACTAGAAAGTTTTTGTATATGCCAGATGTTGGGCACATTCAGTACTACATGTCCAGCCTTCAATCTTGTAAAGAAGTGGGTTAAAGCAATATCAAGAGAACTGTTCTATTAGCAAGGGATGAGATGGCACATGAAGTGTAGTCTGATTGATGAGACCGAGAGACAGTAAGCGGAGTCAAGTGGACAAAGAGCTGATAGCAGGATTAGCAGGAAAAGGCTGAGAGAAGTGAATGGAGCCGAGATGGCCAGTGGTGTTGATAAAGAGACAAGTTCCAACCCGGGGCGACGGAGCTGTTTTGGCTAACATGTACTGTATGTTGGGGGAAATTTTTTTTTTTCTCTGCTTTGATAATATAAACCCAGTGTAATTAAATAATCATTAAAATACATGCATGAATTCTGCAGGTCGATCTGATCTCAGTTCAATGAGATGTTTACAGATATAACATATATTACAATAATGATATTGTCA
Organism: Leiocassis micropogon; assembly: GCA_028565275.1. NCBI lineage: Eukaryota > Metazoa > Chordata > Actinopteri > Siluriformes > Bagridae > Leiocassis > Leiocassis micropogon. The sequence continues at coordinate 18,874,001 of JAOVVA010000054.1, forward strand.
CTTAGTGTAAAATAAACCTCTCAAATTTAGATTTGAGTCTTCTGTACACGTTCAAATTAAGTTATAAGAATATAAGAGGTATATTGAACTTCTTTCCATCATGCTTTTTAAATGATGAAATTTTTTTGACCACGCAAAAACACATGCGCATCTCATGGCCCAAACTGGTAAATCCATTATGTAATGCCTGAACTCTGGATTAACCAAGCGCTGCTCTAAAACAAATTTGTCACCCTGAATTAAAAGCACAGCTGTTCCCAGATTTACAGAGTAAGCTGAAACACAGCTAAAGTACCATAGGCTGGTGACCAGGAAACACTCCCTTGTACAGGTTATTGAGATATTTCCTCTTCAACCCGAGCCGTGTGTAGTATAGGGTTTTATAAGCTATGTCTTTGTGAGCCTTTTTGAATTTCACTTCCTTTGGCTCAGGGCAGCCCCCAATATTATGTAAAACTTGGTCAGCATCTTCAACCTGCATTCCCAAGAGACTTATATGAGCCCTAAAGGCAAAAAGGGGATTTAAAACCAGGACCACATGGCTTCCATTCAGCTGAGAGTCCCTTGAGATCTTGGAATAAAGCCACCCTTATCTATTGCTTTAAAGAAGTATTTGTCTGTAGCTAATAGTTTTTTTGGAACCCCAAAAACCTTTTTATTGTGTACAATGCCATTCAAAGAACTTTTGCCTGTAATAATCCCTTGGAAGGGAATATTTAAAAATATTTGCAAAAAATCTTTCATTCATTCATTTATTCATCTTCTATACTGTTTATCCTATAAAGGGTCACGTAAGGCCAGGAGCCTATCTCAGGAAACTTTAGGCACAAGGCATGGTACACTCTGGACTCAATTTGGGAATGCCAATTAGTGGAATCTGCAAGCCTTTGAACTGTAAGAAAAAAAACTGGAATACCCAGAGGAAACTCATACGCAGACGCAAGGCTGGTATCGAACCCCAACCCTGGAGGTGCGAAGCCACAGTGCTAACCACTACGCCACCGCATCTTTGCTAATGTATGATGTATGTCCATGGTGAGGTACAGGTACGACATGCTGTCTGCACTTAAATTTTGCCTTTGTGTGCAGAAAGTTTGATTTAGTTTAGATTATTTGTGGTAAATATACAGGCATATGCAAGGCATCTTAATATAAATAAGAATATTGTGGAAATGTGTTTTTTTAAAAATTTTATTTAAAGTGAAACTCATACAGTATATTGTATGTCCATCATATGTAAAGATAAAATTTTAAGTATTTTTTTATGGCTTACAACTCAACAAACAAAAATAAAAAATTACAACAACAAAAATAAAAAATCGATAACTCTAAATATTAGAAGATTAATCAAGCACAATCGTTCCAGGTTCTGGAACTGTGTCCATCCCCCGGCATGGATCGAATCAGATATGGAAGCCAATCGTGCTGAACACGGAAGTAAATCGCATTTAAACGCAATGTCATCAGTGCTGTCTGTCTCCTGTGAAATCTCAATATCATCCTCTCAATCTCAATATCTCCTACCCAGCCATAGCTAATAAAGTAAGAAGGTACGCGAGAGCGTTGCACTTGGCCTTTCCCCCCCCAAAATATCAATAATATTATCCAAAGTTGTAGGTTAACAAAAGGTTATTTCCTTTTGTTTAATTGCGGCTCACAAACCAAAAAGGTGCATACTGCCACCTGCTGTATCGGAAAGTGTAAATACACAAGTGTACCCGAGTACGGAGAACACAAATAATGTGAACGCTGACCAGCAGGCGAATAATCATGCCTAATATGGAAAATGCCCAGCAAATGTTCCAGCGCCCACAATGACCATGCCTGCCTTATGCAACAGTTAAGCAGAAGAATCATGCTCTTGGGCCCCAAATATCTCAGAGGCATCTGAATGCTTCTTCCCATCTTGTTGAGCATGCTCTAAACAGCACCTCTCACCAGGGAGCAGGCTTGTGAAAGGCAGAATAGTTTGACAGGACACTTTGTAGCAAAAAAACCCCACCACCCTCTGAGTTGCAGCTACATCAGATCAGTGGGACCTGATGACAGTGTCACATGCTACCAGCCCACAACCCTTCTGAGACTCAGGCTCTTGTCAAAATTAAGGACTCTCAGTAGTGTATATTAAGGTGGCAAAGTGTACCTGGTCTGGGTCATGTTGGTGGACCTGTGTATGCATATTTTCAAGACTCCAAATCCCAGGAACAGGATATTTCACACAGGCAAATCTAGTCCTACCCTTCATTTCACTCTCGCACCTTGGGTGCTGTTGAAAAACATTGAGAAATTTAGAAACACCTGGTCCCCTAATGGGCAGTGGAACTTACTGCCTTACTTGGATTCTCAGCATCTATATGCCCCACGTTTGCCTAAACCATTACATTTAAGCAATTAATCTTCTAATGTCTTACTACAGCCTGGGTTATAGCCAGACTGTCACACTCCTGTGATCTTTTATAGAACATTTCTTGTTGCACCTGCAGCATCGGGCAAACAACCAGCAGGCCCAGTGGAGGCCATTTTCCGCCCAGTGGCTTTTGACGTGACTGCTATTGCGGCCTCAGCAAGGCTGCGTGTGTTGGGGGGAGAAGTGCTGTTTGAGCAGGGAGATAAGGGGCTCTGCATTGTGGGGGTCCGCTGACAGGATGCTCCATTACACGGTGTAATTACAACCAGAAGCTGCGTCGAGTGTGAAAGCGACTGATAAGATCAGGTCAAACTGGCGAGCAGGAGTTCAGCAAGGGCGCAGGCCAGGATGAACAAAACACCTCTGACATGTTTTCGTTGCCCCGGCCACTACATCGCTGCCCACAATGCCTGAAGCAGGCTCACACACACACACAAAAAAAACCTTACCTACTCCCTTCAGAATCATCCTCCTCTACTCCAGCATATGGATGTAAGAAAGCAGCACAAGTGGGGTAGCACTGTCCAACTGTGCACTCCACGCCCACAACACACACACACACATACACACACACACCTCTCCGATAAGGTCGGCAAAGGGACAACCACAGGAAACCTCTCAAAGACGCACACAAGCAATCTCTCTAGTTCTTTTCTCTCCCTCTATTTTTCTATTCTGCCCTCCACTTACCCTTACCCCCCTCGAGCCCTGGCTCAGTGGCACGCGCTGATTCCACAATCAGATTTGTCTGTCTTATTTCGAGGTCCCGACCTCGCTGCCTTTGGGAATGTGAACTTTTCTTGTTTATTGGCGGCCATCAGGCCGAGGCTTGTGAAGAACAGCTGCACATAGACGTGTGTGCGAGAGTGTCCGAGTAAAATGCCTCCATTTGGCTGGACGTAGATTGCTCCCGTTGAGCAACAAAAGCACAAGGCGCTCACCGTTTCACAGACAGGATGAGAAACCCATCCAAATTCTCACACTTTGCCTAGTACACCTCACACACTCTTGTGAGCTGTCAATCCCAGCATCTTGTTCAGGCAAGAATGAAGACACAGCACGAGCTGGGTTGGAAACATCATCAGGGGACCAAAAAAGGAAAGAAAAAAAAAAAACACACAAGAGAAGAGACGAAACAGGGGAGGCCGTGCTCGTCTCCTACACCTGTGCCAGGGCCTGCTGGGTTATTTGTTTGCTGCTTGTCCAGGGAGAAAGCTGGGAGGAGCAGTGTTTTACAGAAGCTGAGGAGGTGCTCTGTCTGCTGTCGCCAGCTTCGATTTATGACGCATCCTCTTGCTTTGAAGACCAGCTCTGTTTGCTTAGCCCTCGCTAACTGCTTCGTGTGGCCTGTCTCAGCACATGTTCAATTACAACCTTTAGTCCACTTCATCAGAAGAGCATCCTGGACCACGCAATCGGGCTTTGGGTCATTTTGTTTAATTCCCCCCCCCCCCATTTTAAATACATTTAACAGTATATTCACTTCCGCCAAACTCAATTACCCTGATGTGGGGCTTAATAAAGAGGTTTATGGGAAACGCTGTGATTGCCGGAGACTGATCTCTACTTGAGCTGAAGTGGGCTGATAACACGACGCAGATAGTGTGCTGCGGACTAATGGGAGAAAGGAGGGATGTCACCATCTATACCTTTCTAAGACAACACACACACACACACACACACACACAATCTAATGCAGCAACAGGAAGTCTCTGCAAAGTTCAGCCATGGGTCAGCATAGCCATTGCTCCTCCCCTTTTAGCCCCTTCCCCCACCACACACACACACCCACACACCCACCTGAGCGGTCTTTGAGGGGTCAGGGGGACTACCAAGGGGTGTAGGGCAGAAAAAAGGGGGACAACTACCATATAATTCAGACAATTAAGGAAACATTTCGTGAGCAGCAGTTCATGGTGCTGTGCGTGTTAAGTGTGTGACTGACCTTTTCCTGAACCCATTTATGAAGTGTTGTTTTGGTTCCTGGGGGTTTGGATGCATGGCACATGTGTTGCTGTGTGCCCGATCGTTACCTTTTTGTCTGAATCAGAAGCCACCCTCGGTTTTAGCTGCCAGGTAGGATTGCTTCGAAATACATAAGGAAATACAATAAAACAATCTATATAACCGAAACAGCACATAAACCGAAACGTAAAGTGGGCTACACATTTATGACAGCCATAAATTATATAAAGCCATAAAATATATTTGCCAAATATCTCTGGGGAGGAATCATGTTTTTGTTTTTTAAAGTAAGCTGCGTTAAATGATGGAGAGCAAACGAACAAATCGAGTTAAAGTAACTCCTTAGCAATAGTGGTATTATAGGAGTTTCAGGATAGTGGAGGCGTCAAGGTCCTTTGTGTGCGTTTTTGTAATTAAATTGACCCTGCTCTGCAAAAAAATAAACATTTTCTGTACTGTATGATTCCATAGGGCTCAATGACCTCTCACTCATAAGGGTCAACACTCTGTCACAGTCCTAACAGACAGAGTAAATGTGTGTATGTGTGTTCAGATGCTTCATTAAATATGACAGGAATGTACTATGAAAACATACAGGTCATACATCGCACATCAACGCACATTTAACATATTTGCTCATTTGAACACTGTTATGCTGCTATGCTCATGACTGGATATTCCACCTCAGTTCTATTTTAATGCTATTTTTACATGTACTTGTAATGTTCATTTGACAAAAAGTTATTTATA
>JAOVVA010000054.1:18879222-18900221 GCA_028565275.1 Leiocassis micropogon
ATATATTTATATATATATATATATATATATATGTAAATACTATATACACTATATATATATATATATATATATAAACTTTTTTAAAAGGTTTATTATTGTAAGTTAAATAAATTCTTATTTCAAATTCTTTATTTATAATACTTTAATGTTTAGGTCAAGGGCAGTTGTTCAAACATTTCATATGCATATTATACTATGTGTGGCTGTCTATGTGACAAAATCTGAAGCACTCCTTCTGAAAAAGATGAGCTTGAATTTGAATACAAAGATTTTGTAGAATATGATGGTTGTCATTGTTCTGTGTGTCCCAAGATCAACAGGTGCAATTATGTTTAGTCTTCTTTTGGTAGATGAACATTATACATGTTCTAGGCCAAATTAATAATAGTTAGAGAACTTGGTATGCAAGTTTTTGTTTTCAATGTATTTTACCAAGAAAAAATAAGTGCTGTTGTGGTGCCATCTAGTGGAAACAAATGGGAATGATACATTTTCCCCCACACTAGGTTCTTCTATAAACGTCCGTCACAATTGTCCAAAATATTTTTTGTATTCTGTAGAATTGAGTAGCTTTTTCTTTCCTCGAGGTAAACCTGTTCCAGCATGACGATGCTCCTGTGCAGAATCTGAGCTCCATGGTGTGCTGAGGTTAGTTTAGATCCCTTCAAAGATCTTGCACAGAGCCCTGACCTCAACAACACTGGACATGAACATGGACTCCTCACCTAAACGTGCATACGTGACCATCTAGAGGAAAAACCTTTCCACAAAGGTGGAGGTTGTGATATCTGTAAAGGGGGATTTAATCTGAAATGGGATGTTTAACACACACACACACACACACCTGGGTGTGATAGTCATGTGTTCAGAAATAGGAGGCAGATTTTCAGGATTCTTTGTCCATTATGGACATTTGTGCAGCATATTTACATGAGATATGAACTGAACAATTTTAAATTAAACCAATTTAAATAAATAAATGGTCAAATAATGGCGCTGAAACAGGTAATTTCTTAAACAGGAAAAATCTTAAACAGGTAAAGACTGCCTTCTAGTGGTCAGAGGGGGGAAATTTCAAGTTAATGAACTTGACTAAATTTAAGCACATCAACATAATGCCTGTACCAAGGGTACCAAGTGGATATTATTTCATGCTATGCATAAAAACTGCTCGCTTGTGGACTACCTTTTATGTCTAGTTGCAACACACACACACACAAACACGACTACTCAGCAAGTGAGCAAGCAAGAGAAACAGATTTTATGTTCTTTGCAGTTTTTCTCTGGTTCTCCCCTGGCCTACATACACAGCTGAATAACCTGAATAAAGTTAATTTGTACATAGGAAGTTTGAATAAGTTTGCAGTATCAAACTCATAACTTTCCAAATCCATATTTGTACATTTATTAAAAATATATATATATTGAAGAAAAGCCTCATTTTATATAAAATCATAATATAAAGCAATTTTAATGTAAGAATCTGCATTAAGGCGGCACGGTGGTGTAGTGGTTAGTTAGCACTGTCGCCTTGCACCTCCTGGGTCCGGGTTCGATTCCTGTCTGTGTGTTTGTATGTGCTTGGAGGGTTTCCTCTGGGTACTCCAGTTTCCTCCCACAGTCCAAAGACATGTAGGTTAGGCTAATTGGTATTCCCAAATTGCCCGGAGTGTATGTGAGTGAGTGTATGTTCCTGCCGATGGATTGGCACCCTGTCCAGGGTGTACGCCGCCTCGTGCCCCAAGTCTCCTGGGATCGACTCCAGGTCCCTGCATACAGGATAAAGCGGTATATGCGATGAGTAAGAAAATCTGCATTATGCCGGCAGTAAGGCATCTTACGATATTATAATTATGGAGGGAAAAAACCCCTTGGTGGTGCCTTAGCAGGTCCAGCCATCCTCTATCTTTAAACAGATCTGCCTGATTCTGTAAACACTGTTATTAAAATTACCCTGCCTACTTTCACAGAACTGGGTTGTTTGTCTCACACTGCAAAACAGGCAACTACATATTCTAACCATAAAGCATTTTGAACAAAACCCTGAAATTAATAATAATTGAAAGAATTGTGAAACTTCACTTTCGTAAAAAAAAAAAAAAAAATCCGATAAGAATGTGGAGAGAAAATTTGATTGAATCGATTACATTTGGATCTATCAGAACCATTTACGTGAACAGTGCTCCAATAAGATTTATTTTGCACAAAGCATTTAATTAAATTATAATGTATCTAATTTCTTGACATGCGCAAAGTGTTGTAAAGCTGTTAACCTGTCAGAAAATTAATGTTGTTTTTTTTTTGGTAAAATTTTAAGATTCGGCCAGGATTCCCATCTTTCTCCGATAAACTACACATTCTGGGTTATGAGTGATGAATCCAGTCTCATCTAGAGTATGATTGGTTAGACTCTTTACTACATATGATCTGAGAAAATCAGTGCTCCTTCCTCAGCCAGGGCTCCAGAGAGTGGAAGTAAAGATAGATGGGAGAAAGTTCTCCTCATGTTGTTTACTGATAAAGAAACAAAAGCAAACTTTGCCTCCTGGAAACTTGTCAAGTCATCTAATGATACCCCTGGCATGGGGAAAACACGCACTAAACGTATATTAATTTTAATGAGAGAAAAACAATGAGATCAAGTGTTTACACAACTACTAATAATCTTTTGAAGGAATTTGTAAAAAGGTTTACACCACCACTCCTGCTCCCGTATAAAATTTATTCTGATCGGTCCAGGCTGTTCTGATTGAGGTGCTTACATGACGCAGTTTTATTTTAGTCAGGATATTATTCTTATTATTCAATTCAGGGTAAAAACGCACCTTCGGTCAATCCTTGGGGTTCCAAATTAACATATTAAAGTAAATCATCCTAAAAATACTGATTAATTCATGAGTTGCTTCCAAACATCTACAGACCCAGAGTAACAGTGATCCCATAGTATTCACCACATGGTTCAGTAATCTGCGACGATCAGGAGAACGCAGATGTCTCCAATGTGTGGTTATTAATCCTCATCAGGCAGCAGCAGTTGTGTGCAGGTCCAGAGGGAAGTACAGAGGCCCTGCAGACAGATCTTCCTGTCAGTGTGCCTCTGAAGCTCTGAGCTAGTGCTGATCTGATGCCTGGATTCTGTTAAATCCCTCCATTAATACTAATCGCATCATGAGTCTCTCCACTGCACACAGATCAGCATGACATCTGCTGCACCATGGTGGCAAGATTATACACTCTTGGCCTTTACAGATCAGATTCAGGACAATGATGTGCTCAGGGTTCACTTGCAAACGCACAAACTTTATTCAGTCACACCAGGACATTAATTTTGAGTGGAGCATTCATACAACTTAAACTATATTTAACCTCCACCAGATGTAGTGGATTATATCACTTTGGTATGAAGTTACAGCATGTGATCCTTTTCCCAGTCAAGAATACATTCTGCATTGAGATGATGTGTTAAAGTTTAAAAATGTGCAAAAAAAAAACCAAAAACGGCTTTATACAACCTGGATAAAATCATTCATATTTATCATAATTACCTTACATCTTTTCACTGTTTTCATTTTTTTCTTTAACGGAAAGAGGCACTTTTGGTCTGATCACATTGAAGTGTGTTGGTATTACAATAATTCAGATAAATCAGCTATTGGAAGAATCAATTCGGGGGGGGGGGGAAATAAAAACATAAGGCAGCATAAGAAACATTAAATGACTCAAAAGTAAAAAACCCACCTCCAAAGGAATACACCTTTAGCTTTAACACTTAAAAAACACAGTAAATACAATTTAAAAATACTAAAAACCTAACTGAATATAAAATTCAGAAGAGGTCACAGCGTCTGCCTCTATGAAAACATCACCTACCTTAAGCACAAAATCCTCACACTACATTTTCTCTCACAACATTCTTGCAAATGTACAAGCTTGTGTCATTTGGATCGCTCCAAGTTTAGAAATAAATAGTGTTGGTGATGTATTAAAAATCTAAGTTTTGCTGTGAACGATGAAAGAACCCGCGCCACTAAGAGAGAAGAGGAGAATATTAACACTCATTAGGGTTCTGTAGATAAAACTCTCCAGGATCAGTAGTCACTGGTCAGTGTTGAATGTCGAGGCATTCAGTGCAGGCCTCCGTCTACCTTTAATCTTCAGAGATCCGTAACGAGGCTGCAACATAAAACATACAGTACATACATGACTGTGAGTTACAAACAGTGGTCTTTCCTTTACTGAAGAATTTACCTGTGCTTATAATTTACATGTGTGGAAGAACATGTGGTAGAAGGTTAAAGCCACTAGCAATGTCAATAAAATATTTTTAAATTGAACCCATGGTGATTCTTTAAAAAAAAATAAAAAAGAAAAACTAGACACAAGATTAAACTTTTCCCCTTATTATAAAATCCTGCTTTCATAAATCCCTATAAGAAACACCCCACCTTCTTTCTGTGGCAAACTGCCTGCACTTGGATCCTGGAGCTCTTATACTTTATGATGCAATCCCTGACACTTGCCCATTAATGATTTCAACAAGAATTGTTCCTTAAAAGACCAATAAATACGTGATTAAATGGGACTTTTCCACATTGCGTCAAAGTGATTCATCAATGTTTGCTCGTCCGGGAAAAAATACTGATATACAGACTTTACCGTAAGAGAGTACGTTTCTTTTTCGCATGCGCCTTAAACCCAAAAATATATATATAATTTAGAAGTGTTGTTGCTCCAAAAAGTGGGGGGCAAAAAAAAAGTTTAAAAAAATTGCACTGTTGATTTTTGGAGCAAGTTGTTTACTTGTGATGCTTATCTAGATCACTAGATGGTCTAAGAGCTGTGTATATACATGTTTCTTGTAGGTCTCGAAACATGGATGAGTAATTTAATTCAATATTGTACAGTATCTGTTAAAACACACGTACATCTTTGCGAAGCCTGGTGCGTGAGACTTTGGTGCTTTGAGATCGCCTGATGCCACGTTGCGTTACAGCTTCATCTTCAGAGAACACGACCTCATCGTCATCGCCCCGGTCATCCTCAGCGTCCTCGTAATAATCTGAGGTGGAGAAATACAAAATGCAGTACTTTGTTAATACACAGTACAGAAATACAGAAGTCAACAGCAGAAGCACCTAGTGTCGCAGAAAAAAAAAAAAAAAAGAGAGAGAGAGCCCTTTGTTCTAGGCTTAGGCTGCTCTTGGCACTGCTTTCTCCGAGTGCAATCAAGACCCTGGAGCACCAGTCTGTGCCAGTGTGCCGCAAGTCAAGTCCAGCATAGTCACGTCGTTGCAGCCTAGGACACTCTGCTCAAATTACACCATAAGATGCAAATTTTACAGCAAAGCCAGCAAGCAGGCAGATGTTCTTTTGTCAGTCATATTTGACCACATGGGGGCAGAAGAGATACAGCACCTACCACAGTCTGTTTTTTCAGCTTCCTTTGTTTGACTGCAGACCCCAACAAATGTTTTCCATTAGTGAACCAGAACAACTTCCTCTGACTATGGTAGACACATTGTCCATTTTGCATAGCTATTTTTTGCTTTTCGGGCTCAAGGAAATACACAACCTAGTCATGAGGTCTGTAATTACTGGCTCTATAAGAACACTTCAGATGCAGCAGAGCGATTATGAGAAGGAAAAAAAAACAAACAACAACAAAAATGATGTCGATGCACGCTGCGGCATAATCAGGATGAAATTAGATACTTCTCAAGTCTTTAATCCAATACACCTCAGGCCTCATATGACTGAGGAATGTGACTGACTGCAGGAAAGGGAGGAGGGACGAGTACGGGCAGCGGGAGCGAAGAACAAAGAGAGCCACTTGCCAGTTTGACGGTGTTCCCTCAGCTGACCTCATTCCTTTATAAACACCAAAAAATAGTGCTCTTAATGAGTGTTGACTGAACGACACAGCCGCGTTTGTCTTCCGTCATCTTTCTGAATGGAATAAATGAATGGCATAAAAATTATCTTACAATTAAGGACTTGGTTCATCAGCAGACAAACCTTCTCTTTCCAACAGTGGCATTTTGAAGTGTCTCGCTTTATTTCGGTTCCATCGCCAATGAGATGAAAATGACCTGGATGTCGGTGGAATTTCAAATCTGACTGGCGCATTAGCATACTGAGATAGAGTGCATTAGGTATTCTGCACAGACGACGGCTCACGGCGCCCCCAACCCCCCCACCAATGCAAATTCGCACGGAAACCGCCAAGCTTTCTTTCTCTGCTTTATTATCCTCTACTGCTTGAGACAAATATGAAATCCGTTCTATTGATGAGAGCGGATAACAATGAGCTCGGTGGATCTGGTCGGAATAGCCGCTGTAAGACCGTTGTGGGCTTTTTACATTCCGCAGAGAGGGAGAGTTCTCAGTCACGCTAGACGAGGCCGGGACTTATTTAAGCAAGACAAGTACTCATTTACCACCTACAGAGGTGGCACTAATTAATCCTCAAGGCAGCAGAGAGTGTGGACCACCAAGCGTGGGGGCAAACAATACCACACGGTGCTTTGAACCAGAGAACTAACACAGGGCTGTGTCTGGAGAGGGGCACGTTAATCATTAAGCTGGCATTTTACAGTAAACCGAGATAACCCTACCAGGTCCGTCGTGCTGGATGGAACCTATTGCTCTTCTGGCTGGATTGTTGCTGGAGTACGACTGGTAGTGCTCGCTGCCCCCATCGTCCTGCGGGATCTGCGTGAGGTCGGCCATGCTGAAACTTCTCAGCTTCTCTGTGATGGCACCCTGGCCCTGAAGAGAGCAAACATGATCATAAACGTCACACGCTGACCTTTGCTGAGCATGACATGATTGCAAGACAGTCACAAATGCACCAAATAAACATGCATGCGTGTGGATGAACCTATGAAAATCTAAATGTGCTACAGAGATGGAGACCCACTGCTAGTGTAATTATGTGAGACCACATGAAAGATGGGCTTTACTGGGCAGATGTAATTTGTGCTGTGATGGGAGAAATCATTAGTGGTTAGAAAATCAGCTTAAAAATTCTTTCAGGTAAAAGAATTAAAACAAAAAGGACAAATTCTTTTCCCATGCTGTAGGCTGGATTCCATTTACCTCCAAAGGAGAGAGCAGGGAAGAAGTTCCTGTAGGACAGTATGTCAGTAAATGGTGAAAAGAGAGAGAGATCGAAACAAAGGTTAGGATCCAAAAAGGAAAAGATGAGCATGGTGAAAAAATGGACGAAGAAGAGCAGGACAAAGAAAAATATCATAATGCTTAGACAACATGGGAATTAACAATATCCTGTTCCTTACTGGACCATCATCCTCCGTTTAGAAAAAATAGGTAAACCTGAAGCTAACGCTGCATGCTAATTTTAAGCAATACATTAGGAGATTATTAAACTGGCATGGTGTGATCTAAAATTTCATACTAAGAGGTAACACTACAAAGCATAACTAGTATAACTAGTATAACCAAAGCCCAAAAGGCAGAAGAGTGGCCAACTAATATGTACATCAATGAAAACCCCAGATAAGTTTACACAAACACACCCCGTGACAAGAGCTGTAGTGCACATGAGCGCACACACCCACACGGTCATGCAGTTCGTCACTTGCCTTGACAGCTGCAGAGACAGCTGCGGTAGCTGCTATACTTAGGCCCTGCTTGCCGAAGTGAAGCATTGTTTCATAGCTGCGCTCTTTAGCTTGAACGATGTAGTCGTCGATTTCCTTCAAATAAAACAAAGTGAAGGTTAGAGGTTCGTACGAGTGAATTTAGAACAGGATGGCAGACAAAATCTGAATTTACAATACGGTATAAAAATACAGTAAAATATTACATAAAACATGCATGTGTGTATAATATATACAACTCTTACACTGATGGTTAATCCTTATACACAGGTGCATCTTATTAAATTAAATCATTGAAAAGTTGATTTACTTCAGTAATTCAATTCAAAAAGTGAAACATTATATAGATTCATTTCACATAGACTAATATATGTCAAGTGTTTATTTAGTTTAATTTTAAAGATTATGGCTTACAGCTAATGAAAAAGTTCAATATTGGAAACTCATTGTGACACACTCAAATCAGCTAATTAACTCAAAACACCTGCAAAGGTTTCCTGGTCCTTTAAATGGTCTATCAGTCTGGTTCGGTAGGCTGGCTGTTCAGAGAGAGCTGTATCCAAGCAGTTTAATGGAAAGTTGAATGGAAACAAATGTGGTGAAAAAAGGGTGCACAAGCAACCCTGAGAGGATTGTAAAACAAAGTCTATTTAAGAATTTGGGGAAATTATCCAGGGCATGGGCTACAACTGCCGCATTCCTTGCGTCAAGCCACTCTTGAACCAGAGGCGTCTTTCAAAAGGACAAAAAGGACTGGACTATAACTCAGTGAGCCAAATTCCTCTTTTCAGATAAAAATTAATTTTGCATTTCATTTGGATATAAAGGTCCCAAAGTCTAAAGGAAGAGAGGAAAAGCACAGAATCCAAGTTGCTTGAGGTCCAGGATAATGTTTGCACAGTCAGTGGAGGTTTGGGGAGCCATGTCATCTGCTAGTGTTGGTCCACTGTGTTTTACCAGGTCCAAGGTCAGTGCTGACTACCAAGAACTTTTAGAGCCCTTCTTGCTTCCCTCTGCAGACAAGCTTTATGGAGATGCCAAAAGTACTAAAATACTAATAGATTTAAGGACCATGGTATCCCTGTGCTAGATTGGCCAGCAAACCCGCCCGACCTAAACCCCAGAGAGAATATATGCGGATTGTGAAGAGGAAAATCCGAAACACCAGATCCAACAATGCAGAAGAGACGAAGACTGCGATCAGAGCAACCTGGGCGCCACAGACTGATCACCTCCAAGCCACACTGTATTGCTGCAGTTATTCATGCAAAGGGAGTGCTGTACATGTTTATACTTTTCAGTAATCCAACACTTTTGTGTTAAAAATCTTCCCTCTTTTTAAAATTGGTCTTAACATTCTAATATTTGTTGATAATCGTTAGCTGTAATTGAAATATATCAGTCTGTGTGTAACATAAGAGTTTCACATTTTTAATTAAATTACTGAAATAAATGAACTTTTCGATGATATTCTAATTCATTGAGATGAACCTGTATATAGTGGCATTAAGGACTAACTCACATTGTTTATTAAGGGATGCATGAAGCAGAAGTACATTAGTAAATACTGTCGTCTAATTTCATTTTCACACCAACAGGAAGCCAACTATAAAACATAATTGCATTCCTGCTGTGGAGTACAGTGTGTGAGAAACACTACCCTGTGCCAAGTCTGTTAAGATCTAAAGCAGGATTCACAATTATACCAAGTTCAAATGTTGCTAATCTAAATGAATATCTAATGATGAACCCTAATATACAGGAAATAAGCCATTAGTGGGAGCTATGAAGGTGAATTTAAAGGCATCATTACCCTTTCTTTCGACGTCAGCAGGGGATGTAGGACCTTTCTGTAGATTACACTGGCTCCTCTAGTGTAGGGAGACACGAGCCAGATCACACAGGCAATCTTTATTTCATAATACAGGGGAAACCTTCATACACAGAAATACAGAGACACAAATTGCATCTTATTAATCAGACAAAATAATTACACACATTACAGTGTGTATTCCTACAGACTGGTTTCAAATTAAAAAGGCAACTTAATTTCATTAAAGCAAGATCGTCTTGGTGCACGACTTCAGCTGGGACGACACCAGCGAGTCTTAAAATAGAAAGACTTGTTGATGCACCAATTACGTGCAATCAGGAAAATGAAGCGCTAGAGTCTCAGGCGAGATCAACATGGGTGATCAGTGAGCTGTCGTTCTTACCATGCAACAGTGAGGTCTGAGATGGTTTCCGCTACTGTGTAAAGTGCAAACACGATCCAATACATCATCCAGCGAACCTGTGGAATTCAGGAATGTGTTAAAAACAAAGTCTAAGAAAAGATCCAGAATGTACATGTTAAAAAATACATACACACAAGATTAATTGTAAAGTTTTTTTCCCCCCAGACATTTTGTCAGACAACCTGCTGCAGATGCATGAGGTTAAATTTACTGACTTAATTTTTTTTGGATGTTTCAAAAATGACCTAGAAGGTATGTGGAAGTTATAAAAAATAAATAAATAAAAACACCACTATCACACCTTTAAATGCTACAGCGCCAAGATTTTTCTGTTCACTGTACAGCTAAACGCCAACATGTACACTTGTGTAGATGAAGTCACTAAAGACGTGACCTTCTGCCTTGACACAGAATTAATTCACAACTCGTCACATCTGCGAATTGCAGCCATCACAGTAGTGGAGTCCAAGTTTCAGAACATTAAAAACCTGGCTTGCTTACAAGCTCTTTTACATTCAGTGTGGGCAAACGCCTAATCACGCAGAGTGGCTTCCTAACGCAAATCCAATCACACGTCTCTTCCTGGCACGAGATGGAACACAGTCAAGTGTAACAGAAAATCATTACAGCCGTGACTTTAATTTCCATCCCTGTTCTCTTCTCTCATTCATTTTCTCTCCGTCCTTGTCAGTCCCACTCAGTGTCTTTCTCGCTCTCTCTTTCTCTGTGCGACAGGGCCTGTTTTGTATGCTCTGCCTTGCGTACCTTGTCTCGGCTCAGAGCAGCGGCAGCAGGCTTTCACGGAGCTCCTTAGCATTTCAATTTCAAAAGGTAGCACAGACGATCATGTGACTCCCCCCAGCCTTGGGCTGAGCCTCGCCGAAGTATTAGGTGATATTTTCAGCTCGGCTGAACAAAGTAAAATGAATCTATATGACGTCCGCATCACAAGCCTGACAGGCGGCATCACATTTAATTGCTGACCTCCTCGTGAACCTGCTCTGGGTTTGAGAAGGATCAATGAATTGCATCAGCCTGAGGGACTTGCTGTTGTGTGGTCGTGACGAACGATCAATTGAAATCAGCTGCCATCGTGCAGGCACGCAAAAAAAAAAAGTCTAGCCTCCTTTTCACTGCTAACAGCAACAATAAAAAAATATGACCTCAATTAGGTCTAGGGGCCTTCCCCCCGCCCACGTAGTAATCCTCCGGACATTCACCAGTCAGCAATTACCCGGCTTTCATTACAGAGTTATGCGGGATGTAAGCAGAAGCAGAGGGCTCTACCTTACAGGAGGGGGAACGTGAGAGAACAGTGCTCAAGAGCTGCAGCTGTGGGCCGGAGTCCAACACAAGCATTCTTTTCCTCTCCAACCCCGTCTGAGGACTCGCACTGACGGCTCCTCTAAAAACCAGGCTTGGAAACAGCCCGGTTCTGCAGCTAGCATTTGAGTACAAACACTACAGTCTGTTAAAGCTGAGCATGAATCAGGAAACATGCTTTACTTTTGACACAAACAAATGAAAACACTAATGCATGAAGAAAACCCCAAGTTAAAATGCAAAGACCTGAGCTTCTGCTAAACTGCCTTTGGATTTCTGAAGAAACCAGCATTCTAGCAACAACCCTGAGGAGAAAAAAAAAAAAACCAAAAAAAACCCTAAGCACAAAGCATAATTTGTCTGAGCTATTTTGGATACGATTTGAAGAGAGTCCCTGAATTATTGGTCTGCCATTCAGTCTGCTCTCAAAGACAAGCACGACCGCAGTCAGGACGTGTTTGGGGAGTTTAAAAAAAAAAACTGATTTTGTGGTAGAATGCTCTTTATTCTGTTTTCCAGGGCCAGTTAAACCCGGTCGACGTT
Organism: Leiocassis micropogon; assembly: GCA_028565275.1. NCBI lineage: Eukaryota > Metazoa > Chordata > Actinopteri > Siluriformes > Bagridae > Leiocassis > Leiocassis micropogon. Next base: position 18,890,948 of record JAOVVA010000054.1, read on the forward strand.
TACTGAAATGTCCTTTCCATTTGAACATTTAAAATTTTAGGGAATGGCATAAACATCTGTAACCGAAAGTTGCCCCCCCCCAACCTCTGCTAATTTGCCAATGTTGCATGTGACCAGTAAAATTAGGAAGCCAAAAAAAAAACTGTGTATTTCATGGCTACTCTGTGTTGTACATGTCTCTGAATATACACAATAAAATAATTGATCAAAAACAAAAAAAGGAAGCCAAAAAAAAAAAAAAATTTATTTAGTCTTTTGGTATAACGGACTTGTGTGGGAGAATTTTTCATCAGTGTGAAGATGAGGAAAAGGTTCCTAGAGGATGAAGCTACATTATGCGGTTTTAAATCTTGATGTCTGATATTTGCAACGAGGGACGACAAACAAAGTTACAAGAAAAGAGAACCATAGACTGTATACGCATCATATCAAATCAATGGGGAGACACGCGCGTCGTTGTAGTAGTTCCCTCTGTGAAAGAAGCAGCGTACCCCACACTCCAACAACACATGAACATATGACTACACAACATCAGTGGGGGAAAAACGTGACCTTTAGAGGTCTTTCAGAATTAATTTCAGCATCTAATATCCTTATATTTATGACTTTTACTATGGCAACTGATACACAAGCAAATGTGACAACCGTTGGAAAAGAGATCGGTCTTGGTGACTTGGAGAATAATCAGATTTGTCCTGGTATCTGCACACTGCTCAAGTTTTTCCTCATAACTTCGAATGATGTGCGTGCACCACCTGTATACTGTTTAAAGTGGTAACCAAAACAGAAATACACAAACTGCAGAGTGAATCAGAGCGTCACTATGAACATTCCTATCCCATTTTTAAGCTCATTCAGCAAGACTGAGCAATGCCTCTCGCCGACAACAATCTTGCACAATGTTTTTATGGTGTCCCAGAAAAACCCTGTGGGTGGAAAAGAAACTTTTTCTTTTTTAAACCATGGACATTTAGTTTGGCTGTAATTAAGCTCACATGCAGCAGAATCACATAGAGAAGCACAACTATGCTCAGAAATCCAGCTTAGCTCAGCACTAAAGTAGGTCCAGACTCGTCTCCCATTCATGTGTAATGGCCTTTAGACTATAGAGTATTGCTCAAATTGGGTCCACGCATCTCTAGGACTAATTAAAGATGTTTCAAAGTATGTTTAGCAAGAAAGGAAAACATTTTATTGCCATAAATTAATTAAATGGTTTAATTAAGAAATGTTCAAATGAATTTAATATCTTTATACTGTCATGTATCCTATTTCACTAAGGCAATAAAAACATAATTATCTCTACTACGGATGGGAAACACCAGGGACCTCCGACATGACTTCACATCATCTGAGGTGCTGATTTGATTTGTATTACGATTCTGTTAATATCACAATTCTGTACTTATCCCAATTTTATATACTTTTTTTTTTTTTTTACAATTCTAAATGAACACTGTGCTGGTTGCTAAGGTGGGAATAGATAAGAACGCACTAAAAGGAGGATTACAGACTAATGCCAAACTAACAGTGCCAACAAGCAGTTTCTGATTGTACAGCCGATATCATAATAACATCATCCTCTACTGTTGTAACCTAAAATCCAGGGAATGCTCACTTTCCTGTTATTTTGCAGCTTATCTGTTCCAGAAAATTTCATCAACAAGGTAAATTTTAGGCACGTATTGCTAAATTTTAGGCACTATACATTGCGACACAAAATATAAGATCATGCGACTTGCATAGCATATATCCTGAATACTCAAATCAACTAAACTTGCCAATTAACAGATTGGTTGAGTCACCTGTCTTTAAAAAAAAAACAAAAAAAAAAAACACACATTTGCTGGACCCTGGCCCTCTGGGAATGGATTTGAACACTTCTCGTGTATAGGGTCAGAGGTTTAGTTATGCTTTTAATGTAACTGTTCTGAACATTACAGGCCCCAATCTGCAAATCCCATAATATATTTAGTTCTTTTTATATAATAATAATAATAATAATAATAATAATAATAATAATAATACACAAACATTGCATGATTGCATACATTAATTATCTAGGAGCTTTTAAACACTTTGGCTGGAAAAGTCGAACATTTTAGCCGACTTGTGATGAAATTTCTTGTGATTTAATGCATAAAACTGACTGACATTTACAAAAGACTTCAGAGCACAATACAGTTATGAGACTCTTAGCCATACGTAAAACATTTAAACGGTGCAAACGTTTAAAGAGTACTGTATGTCCCTGCTCGACAATCCCGGCCGAGGTGACTCTGAGCCCAACTTGCGCATAAGTGCATTAGTGTAGCAGGGGATTATATAGAGAAATAAAGGCGGATTTGACTCTCATTACTGTTTCATTCTGAACAATGAAAAGTCATGACTTGACTTGAACACAACTTGGAAATATAATAAAAACTACTTTTATGATGTGGCAGATATGATGTGATAGATTAATTGATTATAATATTAACATCTGTTAACATTAAAAGTAGTTCTAGAAAGATAAAAATGCACAGTGCTTTCGACTGTTTATGATTCTGACATTAAAAAAAAAAAAAAAAAAGCCGTTTCTGTAATAATTTTCGTGCAAAACATTCTAAGAATCAAAGTGATTTGTGACTTGAGTGTATCATTACACCCCTAATAAACCGCAAGCAAGGGGGAAATAAATCAATATTGCACAAAAATAATGAGATGTGTTGTAATGTAATCATAAGGAACAAACTGCTTGTTACAAATGACAAGAGGCAAACCAAACACTTGAAATTGAAATGATCATATTTTGGGATAAATACATAGGAATTTTGTTGAATCTAATTGTTTCACTCAAAAAAGGAAGATAATTGAATTATGCTTTATGTTCCATCTCTTAGAGTCTACTAAAAGATCAGTGAAAGAGTTCTGTAGTGCATGGGAAAAAAAATTCAGAAACACTGGACTGAACACCTTGCAGAATTCTACAATAATGCAGCGTGACAATGAAAAAAAAAAAAGCTAACATCAACGGAGATGTCGGCTACGAGTGAAACAGGTAAATAAATTTGAAATAGGTCACAGCTTTGATACCAGGAATATTCTTATGGTGAAAGCAACAGCCTCTACATGGCAGTAAAGCACAGAGATAACACTGGTGTAAAAAAATAAATAATGAAACAAAACCAAACACCACTGAAAATCCGACCCCCTCGGGCAACCGCTTTCCACAAGAGGTTATTTGTGTATATTCAAATCAAACCAGAGGGGCTTGGAAAGTAACGTAGCTCTAGTTAGCAACAAGTTGTTTTTATATGTTGGCGGTTTACAAAAGGCACGGTTAGATACATATCTGTGCTCTACTTCTACAAGGTGTTTTCACAGATCAAATAATTCATCGTGACGGTATCTGCTCATGACTGCAGCTTGTGGTCTTGTGGCTGAATTCAAGCTACTCAACTAATAGAGTCAAACCATCATAGCACCTTTGAACCACAGTGTGGTTATGCGCTCTTTTACAATAAGTTATTTGTAGCACAAAACACAGGTTTATAACCACAGCCAGGAGTCCAAGAGCAAAACTGGCTGTACTTTCTGGTGGTTAGAACAACAACTTGTATATACACACACAGAACTATTTATACACTTGTCACCACTCACATTTACGAGGTCAATATTAGGATTGGCCCCATATTTAGTGCATCCTGACATTATTCTACCCACGCGTCCGACGACCAGACACACCTCTTTTTCTGTTTTACGCCTAAAACACATGAAATGAGTGTGAAACAGAGTGGTTTTGTGTTTGGCAAATGAACGTGGGTGTTGTGTGTGTAAAGCCATATCACTCCCGCTCAGGCGGAAATGCCATTCCCCTGTAGACGGACCTAGCGATTATGTCCAAATATCCAAATTAATCCATCACTCACACAGGGCCGTCACATCAACATTATACAATCAGCGGAGTAGTATATGCATGACGAAAAAGTAAACACATGCAGTATTTCATGCAATAAAACGTCAAATCATTTTAAGTAGTTTCTCATTTAGAAGAAAAAAAAAAACAGCTAAATTATCTTGCTGTCAGTGTGTGTGTTAAGGCAATATTTATAACGTTGCTATATTTGCCATGGTCAGGCTTTGGCATTCCTGCTCAGCACCCGTTAATTTTACAGAGATAAAGCACACTGAAGACTCCTGACGCAAACCATCAGCACGGTGCGTCAATCCGGGTCGGTCGGATCAAGGCCCACAGGCTACCGCCTGCACACACCCTCACGCATGTGTTGGCTTGCGTAAAAACACTGCCAGCTAAGAGAACATGCTCCTCAAACAACCACTGGCAAAAGCCAAGCTTCAACTAAATTCAAAGTTCAAATTTTATGTGTCACATACACAGTCATACATAGTACGATATGCAGTGAAATGTTTAGACAACTGCCCCTGACCCTAAAATAAAAGACTATCAATAGGAAATAAATATGAAAAAGAAAACAGAAGGTGAATTTAACCAAGAAAGAATAAAATAAAATATAAAAATAAAATAACTGTACAGTACAAAATATGCAATATAAGAAAAATATATGAAAAAATATAGAAAAATAAGAAAAACAGCTGTACAATATAGAAATATAGAATTTATGGAATTTTGTGTGGGAATGAAGTTGAATATAAATACTAGAAGTTATGAGTCTCCTTTGTCAGCTTGCATGCGCGTAATATGGTCAAAAGTATGCAGACATCCAATCATCATGTGTTTTTATCTTTACCATAATAACCAACATTTCACTCTATTTTGGAACGTGGATGTAGGAATTTGTTTTCTTTTTAGCCAGGAGAGCAGGCGCTGGTGTGTGGGGTCAGTCAGTCAGTGCTCCAGTTCATCCAAAGGTGTTGAGGTCAGGGTTCTGTGCATTGTCTGGTTGGAAAAAGTTTGGGCATCAAAAAAACAATCTTTCCAGGCTCGGGAAGCATGAAGAGGTGTTCAAAGTGGTACTCGGTGTACAGTGTACCCAGCCTACAAAGTACTGACCTATACAGCCATAGCTGATAAAGTAGGAAGTCATACAAAAGCATTGCTATTTTAAAATATCAATATTAAGCATAGACCAATAGGTAACGTCTTTCTTTATTCTGTTCTTCTCATGTGTTTACTGGTGGCTCACAAACCAAGTAGTTGCATAGTGCCACCGGCAGTATTGGAGAGTGTAAATACGCAAGTGCACCCGAGTGCGGAAAGCAAAAACAATGTGAACACTGGCTGGTGGATGAGTGGGGAGGAGAGAGCAATAGTTCTTGGGCACGGTACAAATCAATCGTGTCCGATGTGAAAACACCCTTAGTTTCAATGAAGCGAACCTGTAACGCTACGGAATGCAAAGACAGTTCAGACACAACTGTATGCTTCCAGCTGTGAGGCAACAGTTAAGCAAAGGGTGTGATGGCCAGTTGTCTAAATATTTTGTGGCTGCATTGTGTTAGTTTGAGCTAAATCCTGGAGTTTTCTCCTCATATTTGTGTGTGGATTTCCTGTGCACAGATTGATTCAGACGAAACAGGACAGAGTATTTACTTACATATTCTTTTACATTCTTGGTTTTCACTGCTTTGTAAGAGTAGTATGCTGGGTAGAGGGTTCCAAACAGCAGCCTGTGAAGAGAGGGGGAAAAAAAGATGAAAAATATTAGTTTCTTTGCATGACAAATTGCCTGTCAGAAGTACGAGTGATGCTTATGTTTACAATAAGTGATCCTTCCAGCCAGCCGCGCTGCGTCTCCCGTGCTATTGAGAGGCACCCACTGAATTTCCTGCCACCGACTGCATTCACAAGATAAACAACAAGTTCCTTTTCACCTCTCTGTTGAAAGCATCCAAAAAAATCTACATCACACAATCTGGAGGAGTGAGCATGAGAGAAAAGAAAACGACAAAAGGGATCTGGTAGACCTGTGTCCGACACTGAATATGTAGCATAAAATTCAGCTTTTGCTCATGCCTGGTGTGGTACTGGTTCAGCTGATTGGAGATCAGATCTACGGAGAGCAGATTGGCCTGGATCCAGACTTTCATCTGGAGGCTGCAGCTCTCAGCTGAGTCTCATTTACTGCGTTCCACTCGGCCAAATTTTGTGCGGTAGAACCTGCCAGAGAAAGCAGCCCCTTTGCCCCACCCTCCTGCTTTAAGCTCTTCGTCACCATTTAGCAATCGACACATGATGTGCAGGTTCTCGGTTGCACCCAAAATCAATCTCATTTTTCTTAGGACATATGCCTACGGCTGGACAGGAAACGTTAATTATTACTGTTGGTCCAATAACGAGATATTTGTTTGATAATTACAAAAGAAACATACTCAAGTTTGATGTCCTTTTAAAAACTGCAAAACACAGGGCTGACAAAATCACAGTAAGGCCACTGATTTTACAGCAACGGGGAAGCACAGATTAGCAAGCTGGAACGCACCTGATTTTAAATAGTAGTATTTATATTTAAGATTTCTATTCCTAACGTTTCTGGTTAGGCTACAAAGGGAAAAAAAATATATACCTTGGTTAAAAATTTTTTTTAACACAGCAGCAGCCTAAAATATTGACAGTCTGCTGGAAGATGTCTCATGTCAAACAATAAAATAACCCGCATCACTACAGCCTTACTAGCAAAGCACAAATTCCCACACGTGCTCTGATTAAGTTGTTTAATAGCTACACAGCTTTAGCAAACAGACAGGAGCACAAATAATCCAGTTTGTAATGAGATTACTGACTGCCAAGTTGTCCACGACTGTTACATACATCAAACCAGCGGAGAGCACGTCCACACACCACACTCCGTAGCCGACAAACTCGTTTCCCCATTCCAAAGTTAATTTATAAAGATTAGGTTATAAATGTACACACACACACACACACACACACACACACACACACACACACACACACACACACACACACACACACACACCCTTGTTTACAACACGAGGAAGCGTATTATCAGCTATTATCCCGGATTCCATCCTGGCGCATCCTAATTTTTTTTTTCCTTCGCACTGGCATAAACATCAGCCTCAAATGAAACGATGGGGAAAACGAGTGGTAATAACAATGGATCGAATCGAGGTGAGGAACATGATGAAAGAGATGAGGCATTTGGGACCGGGAGCACTAATCAATGTATCGCTGACGGATGAAAAGGCCTGGAACACAAAGAGAAAATTCGTTGCTCTGTGTTCCTTTTAGCTAGGGATCAGGCCTAGACAACTCCCTCCTAATGATGGTGCCTTTAGAAACTTTCTATGTGCCCCAAGTGTAACATGCTTCAAACTAATTTTAAGTATTTTTTTAACACTTGGTGTACTGCTCTGTTCTCAGGCAACCTAGATACAAGATACAAGGCAAGTGTCCTAATGGTAACTTGAAATGATGAGGACATCACATGTTTGCTTGACTCGGCAGAAATAGACCCAGCACCTCAGCATGGTCTAAAAACACCGGCCTGTCAGTTATTCATAAAATGACTCGGCGTAATAAGATGCAAATGTCTTGGCTTATGTGCATTCATTCTGGCGTGTAGGGAGAAAAAAAAAAAAAAAACTCACTCACTCAGATGCGTATAAGGGAAAAAAAAACTTCCATTCTGCCATCTGTTTCGTGGCCCGCGTCCACAGATCCACTTTGGCAGCAATTAATATTAAAATCCCATCTAAATATATAACAAATAAGGTATGATAAGTATAACAGGCTTGTTAAGACCAGCAGTATCTGGGACATGAACGCATGCCTGTGATTCTGATGAAACAGCTTCATATTAGTCGCTGTAGGCGAAGTTAGCTAGAGAAAGTTTGTGATGAAATAACAGGACAGGATACAAAGCAGCGTGATAACATTACGAAATAGATGTTTTTCAAACTGCTTGCAAGACCTCTTGGCACTTGCCTGAGCAAATGTACTGAGCTCAGATGCGTATAAGGGAAAAATAACTTCCATTCCGTCGTCTGTTTCGTGGCCCGCGTCCACAGATCCACCTTGGCAGCGGTTTATTTTGCTGTTGCTATAGAAACAGCAGAGCTGCAGGGTTCCAACAATGGTGTTTGGTTTCTAGTGCGTTCATGCACAAATCCCTTTACTTCCAACATGCAACGCTGCAATTTTAAATGTTCATTTAACTGCTACTCCCTTTAATATTGTAGGGGTTCCCGGGGTTAATAACTGGTATTTTTGTCACATGTTTAACTGTCAAACTAATCAGCTTTCAATGACTATTAATTCCACCTGCATGACATCTGAACAAAGAGAGGTCTTAAACACACCCTAAGGTTTTCTGCCATCTCGCAGTTATGCGTTAACATGACTAGTCTTTTAATAACCATAGCAACAAGAGTCTTTCAGAGTCCTTTCATAAGGAGTGTTTACATGGACCCTCATATTCTGCTAATAATTGGAATCATAGCCCAATCAGAATAAAAATGCATTATGAACACCTCAGTCGGAAAAATGACTGGCCAAACTCACAGAAAGTGGAATTAGTCAGAAAACACAGGAAATCTACCCTAAGCTTAACATCTGGGACAAAAAACAAACAAACAAAAAAAACTTGTTCTTCTGTTACAATTCGGAGAGATTAAACACTTCACTGACAGCAAAACCACTCTGCGCGTCAGAAACATTATGTTCTGATAAGATGCTTAGAAAATGTAAACATATATCTCACCACATTAGTGCTCATGTGAACGGTTAATCAGGAATCCCTAATCGGAGTTATTTTAATCGTAAACCTAGCAGAGGTGTAACATGTACACAGTGCTGGGCAGCTTAAACATAGCTTGCGTTACAAAAATAATACCTTGAATTGGATCTCCTTAAAACAACAAGTGCCACTCACAAACCTATTTAATGGTAACAGCATGTTGAATGGAGATTAATCTCGTGTGAACTTTTTGAAGTCTTGAGGGCAAAATTTCTTTGAAGGGCGTTTTTTCAAAAGAAGGCCAGAAGTGTCAACCATGCAGGAAAACATTTTTGTAGGTTAGCATTGGTGCACAAAAAGCTTGCAAAAAAAGTGTTTTGGACCAGAAAATGTGCCTCACGGGGGTGTTGTTGCAACATAACACAAGCAGTGAAGGTAACATTAGTTGGTGTTCGTTGCTTTCCCCAAGATATGAAATGTAACAGTAAAATGTTTGAGAGAGGGCCTCCGAGTGGCGCAGTGGTAAAGTGCTCACCCTATCATCCGGAGATCGCTGGTTCGATCCCCGGGTGATGCTGTTACCTCTCACAGCCGGAGGCCTAGAGAGAGCT
>JAOVVA010000054.1:18900321-18918599 GCA_028565275.1 Leiocassis micropogon
ACAAATAAAAAACATACTATTTAAAAAAAAATAAATAAAAAAAAAAATAATAAATATATATATATATATATATATATATATATATATATAGTGTTTACGTTAGTATAGCCTACCTCATCAGAATGGTAGAAATGGCTCAATCAAGTTAAGTAAAAAAAAAAATTAATATGATGTAGAAAATTGTGCTCTACCAAAAATGTGTTAATGTCAGTTTCTGCTGCCTGACACCCAAACAGAGACTAAATGAGGGCATACTACTGTATATACAAATTTAGTGCAAATCATATGCAAACAAAATAACACTGTATAAATAAAAGTTGTATACCTAATGGAAATAAAATAACTGCTGTTCACTAATATACAGAGATATTTTTTAATATTCACATTTATATCCTAAAAGCATAAGTGTAATACTTAATCTGCACATACTGTAGACATTTTATGGATTTATTTTTTTTTAATTATTATTACGTTTTTAGACTCTTGTGTAAATAATTAGAAATGTGTGGCTTTCTATTTGATGAAAATGCATGCATTTAAAGTGCACTTTAGGAATCAAGTTCTCTCTTATTCATAAGTATTTCCTTCCCTGCTTTTCATTTTCTTTCTACCACTACACACATGAGCAGTGAATGCCTGCAGACAGCGTTGCGCCAGAGCATTGTGAATAACCTAACATGCCTTCCATGCAGTAAAAGACCTGTTATTGTGTGTCAACTATTTAATTTCTTTCAAAAAGGTTAATTACACAAGGTGGGAATTCCATGCCTTTTTGTTCAAGGTAAAATGCAATTACTCCTTTTTACACACAGGGTGTTTAATATTTAAATAATACCTCATTAAACTGAGGTATTACTGACAAGGATGTTACAACAGCCCCACCTCTGACGCACTAGACGCATTGTAATACGAGTTGTGAAAACTGAACGCAGTTATTTTGCTGCATATGTGGTGTAGAAGAGAAAAAAAGGCCTGGAATATAAAACAACGTGTTAAATTGCACTAGCCACTTTGTTCTCGTGTTGATTTGCTATTCTGCTTGCAGCGGAGCATCTTCATGACCAGACAGGTGCAGTTTAACAGCCGTCTCAGGAGCACTATGATTTGTGATTCCATCAGCAGCAGGCTATCTTTCTCCATCTATTGCTCTGACCTGAAGGAGACACAAGGCTGATTGCCAGTGGACATGCTTTACATACAACAGTACCCCCCCTCCCCCCTCCCACTTTATTCCGACTCCTGCAAAGCCCTTAGGAGCAATAAACCTACAAAGAGCGAAGGCACATGTGCACATTACAAGAAAAGGATTTTTACTGAACACTCTAGGAAAATAAAAAGCATTTAATTCTTTTTTACTTTTTGAATAAATTTTATATAGTCAGCTACATGATTGTTGTTACACTTGGTAAATATCATTAGGGTACAATCATTATGAAAAGATGTACTTCATCTGAATACATTTTAATTAAATGTAAATGTAAGCTCTTACCAAAAAAGCATCACCATCATTGCCTCCCTGATATTATTTGAGAAAACACAGCCATGGAGTTTCGAAATACAGAATCTTGTTACATCCTCCACAGTCTCTTCCCCTTCAGCTCACCCTACAGGTCTTTATAATAGGGTGCAGGTCAGTAGACTGGGATTGCCATGTCAATAGGTCACTAAACCATTTAAATGTAGATTTTGACATATGTTTTGGATCATCACCCTGCTGGAAGATCCAAAGATCCAGTTGTAGGGTTCTGGGCCGAGGCAGACAATTTTTTTCCATTTAAAAATCTGCTTGGAGTCCAGGATGTCAAGTATTCTAACAAGGCCCATTCCCAGGACCTTTGGAGGAATAACAGCCCTGAAATATCACAAATCCTCCAGGATACTTAACAAATAAAGATTATGTTATTTTCTGTATAATCTGTATCACCCTTTATAAGCCAAGACTGCTCAGAAGGTTTGTGGCCAAAAATCTTTTTTTCTTTATAAATCTGAATACAGAAACTGGTTTCACTCAAAACTCCAGCAGTGTTTTTAGTAACTCCATGTGCTCATGATTGGGACTAAATGAAGAAATGTAAGGCTTTCTTCTGGCACATGTTCTTTCGTTTCCCCATGAGGAATTAATAAAAGTTGATCCAAAATACTAACAAATCTCCAACCATGTTTCTAGAAACATTTGCTTCTCAAACTATGTATAGGGATAAAATACATGTGGCCACATCCAGACATTCAGGCCCAACAGGTCCAGATAAAGGCATATACCATTTTTTTTTAAATAACAATGCAATTTTTTAAAAAGATTTATGGAGGTTGACCAATAATTCCCTTTGCATTCCTTAATCTTACTAAAGTTCTTAAGCCTTCTCATGGTTTCTTCCTATTGTCATCTCAGGCTTGCTCATCAGGGACACGCTGATAATTATGATTTATACATATTTCCTTACACTTTCAAACTCATTTCCCTTTTTTATTTTTGTAAAACTGCTTTACGACAATGGAAATTGTTCTATAAAAGAACTATATAAATAAACATGAATTTGAATTTTTTAAGTTATTTAACTGAATGGAATTAAGCCCAAAGGTGAATGAAAAAACAGTATACATGTTAACATTTTTCATCTCCATTTTGCTCCTAAGAATTTCTTGCTGCTCACAATGACGAATATACTTTTGCTAAAAACTATATAGGCCTACTGTATATTTTTATAAGGTTTTTATCATTTATTTATTTTTTTAGTTAGACATGCGCCCTTTTCTTATATGAGATTAAGCTAATTAATCGCAAACATTTTGACATTTTCTGGATCCATTATTGCTGTAGTTGACAAAATTTTCATATTGTGTGGTCTTATTTAACAGTAGAGGTTATCTGTGATTCCGCACACGTGCTACCATTACCTATCGATGGAGTGTGCAGTCAACTCGCTGACGCTCCGCATGCTGCTCCAATGTTTTGGCAGATATTGTTACTTCACAGTAAGACATAAAAGGTGATAATGATGCTGTCTACTGTTACATTCAACAACACTGCCTACTGTTACATTCGACAACACTGCCTACTGTATACAGTGAGCGATGGCCACTACACTGACCACCGCTACACCCGCCACGGTCAGATGGCCAAACAGAATTTCGGATTTTATATATATAGAAAATGTAAATTCCACGCACACAGATCGGAGATCAGGATTTGATTTGTGTATTTGCAGGCATGTGAGAGAATTGTACCCTATATTTCACTAGAGGGTATCAGTGGCTCCGCCTGCGTGCTACCATTACACGTGAATGGAAAGTGCGGTCAACTCACTGCCGCTCCTCACACTGCTCCAGTGTTTCGGCAGATATATTATTACCTCACAGTATGGCATAAAACATTGTGATGACGCTGTCTACTGTTACAATTGATTATACTGCCTACTGTTACACTGTACCTGCTACCGGCCTGTTACACTTGCCACCCGCTATGCCGGCCACCCGAACACCGGGCACCGGCGGCAGAGCAAACAGAATTTCTTAGTTGATGATGGCGTTACTGTTACATATACAGTGAGGAACGCCTGTGACAAACTACCTGCATAAACATAAACAGAATTTCTGTTTTATATACACAACAAGATATAGGGCAAGGGTAGCTCAGTAGTTAATGTGTTAGAATACTGATTGGAAAGTCCTTGGTTCAAACCCCAGCACCACCACTGTTGGGCCCTTGAGCAAGGCCCTTAGGCCTCACCTGCTCAGATGTAGGCCTATATTAAAATGAAAATGTAAATTGTTCTAGATAAGGGCGTCTGCCAAATGCCGACACCACTAATCCCCAGTGCTACTACTATCTTCTATTTTCTGTAATCAGGTAATAATAATAATAATAATATTTTTATATATTATTCATATTTTTAATATAATATTTCAAATAGAAATTTTAATTATTATTATTATTATTATTATATTGTAATAATTATTATTATAATTATAATTATTATTATCATCATCATCATGATTTTTACAGAGTACTAAACAGAATGATCAGTAAGTAAACGTAGGAAGCAGTGTGTGTGTGTGTGTGTGTGTGTGTGTGTAGTGTGGTGTAGTGTAGTGCGCAGCGGAGGGATACACGCTCTCCACGCGGCGGTGACGCGTCTCCAGTGTTCAGTGTCGCGGATTGTAAGAGCGGCTATTTGCGGGCGGAGGCTGAAAGAAATTTAAATCCCCCCTCCGGGTTGCGGTCGACACGCAAAAAAACGACTCAATTCTTGCCTTCCTTTTTTTCCTTTCTTTCTTTTCTTTTCTTTTTTTTTTTCCTTTTGTTCTGTGTACCAGTTCTCCCGTGGTCAATGTCCGATCGGTAGGGCGTCGGCGCTGAAGTTTCCGAGGGGTTTTGGGCTCTCTCTGCGTGCCTGAAGGGCCATGGCGGCGGCGGTGGCGGCGGCGGTAGTGGAAGCGCGGCCGGAGCTGGTCGGTAAGCGGTTCCTGTGCGTGAGCGGAGAGGCGCCGCCGGAGCTCGCGGAGATCGCGCGCTGGTCGTGGCGCGTCGGGGTGATCCGCGCCGTGAGCCACCGCGACCCCGACAATCCCGAACTCACGGTAAGACCCGCGGTGCGCTCTCTGTTATTATTATAGTTAATATTATTATTATTATTATGGTTATGATTAAGACGCGTTATTAGGGTTAGAACCCTCAGCTACACACTGTTTCTTCACATCTGACCCGTCTTTCTTTTAAAAACGTTGGTAACGTTTTCGAATTCCTTTTCAACACGCCTGCAACATTTAAAATTGCAACATTTTAAAGTTGTCATTTAAAGTCGTGCAGATAAACATCAAACTGAATGCACATCAAAGCAAAACAAACAAACAAAAAACTCTTTGTAGTGTTTATAGATTTTTTTTTCGTGAAGATAATTTCTCAACATTTTCTCCAATTTTACAGCTGAAAAAAATAATTTGCTTGTTTTTTATTTTAGAAAAAAATAAAACTGTGTGTGTGTGTGTGTGTGTGTGTGTGTTGAAACACGGACTGACTTCAACAAGTCCAGAGAGGCATGTTTACATTGTGTGCGTTTGTATTTATAAACAAGCTGCCAAAATCCACCTCTGGGTTTTATAGTGCTAACAAAATCAGGACAGACCTTAGAGAGAGAGAGAGAGTGGGTCCCCCCCTATAATGAGTAATAAATCTTATTTCTCCCCATCTGACAATATTAAATGTCTTAAATAATATTTTTCTCTAATATGTCTAATTTTTTTTAACGAAAACAAAACACCTGGGATTAATAATAATAATAATAGTAGTAATAATAAAAGATTAATCCAGTGTCCAAAAACATAGACATGACCGCAGACGGTTGCGTCTTTTGTTCTCGGTCCGTGTTTCATCCCGTGATGAGTGAAATATTTCTATTATTGTTCAGTCATACCACACGGGAAGCTTGCAACACTACGGGTTTTTGTTCACGCTGAGACAGATATGAGGTGTACAGAGAAACATTTCTACGTCTGCTGTGAGCCTGAAGACTCGACCTTTCGGGTTCCTTCACAGACAGACTAGAAATGCGAAGAGGACCTGAGTCTCAAAGCGACAGGGCTTGAGAGCTCATCTGGACAGAGATGAATGGAGCAGACCGTGCCATTGTTGTGTACGCTGGGTTTGTGTGTACAGTGTGCTGCTAGTTTGTTTTCAGGGATGTGGCCTGAGGTCAACTGCATTCACGCTAATCAGCAGAAACCGGGCACAGGAACGAATTTTCCATTCTGCCCGTCCAAATCAGAGAGGTGCAAATGTGCGCTCTGGCATCCTGTAGGCTGCGCAACGATTAGAACAGGAGTTGGACGTCAGGGGGGTGAAAATATTTTCACATTGAGGTGTTTGTAAATGCGCATCGCATCGTGGACCGTCACGGTTTTGTGAGCGTGAAGTGCAAAAAAGCGACGACTGCGGTGCCACCAGAAAATCATTTTCAGACCCTTAACCACGGCGCAGTTATTTTCTGTTTGCAGGTTTTTTTCTTCTTCCTAGCGTTGCAGTATTTATCGAGGTCATTATTCTTATGCGTGAAAAAATTGTGTGTGAGTAAACATCCCTCAGGAACCTATTTCAAATCATTTGAATTAACAGCATTGCAATGTTTTTTTATGATTATTCAGTCTTCTATTTGGTTCTGAATTAGGGAGGAAAAAAAACACCCGCATTAACCCCTTGTACTAGTTTTAAAATGAGGCCTATAATAATATTATAATTAATGTATAACTTTAAAAAAGAGTCTCCGCAATTTAGGTGTCATTCAAAACCAAAATTTAATGTAATGTGACCTAGTAATGTGTATTTGCACGTTTCGTCGCCGTTTATTTGGATTAGTTGGCGGACTGCATATTTCGAAATTTTCCATTTGTGAGAGCAGACGATCGATATCTTGCAGGAACTAATTTTCCATCCTAATTAAAAATCAGAAAGTAACCGAAGAGCACGCCGCTTCAGATTGTAAATATGCAGCTATCTACGCAGGATCCTCAGTCACAGAGGCAGCAACTGCCGGTTAAGTGCTGGAAGTGGGCATGTGATTTGTGGCTTAAGAAAACAGGCTGTAACACGAGCCCATGGCGGTCATTCCTGTCCCTCCCCCACTGCACCACAACATAAAGACTGCTATGTTCAGGACCTCTCCAACATCCATCTGAATCTGGCCTGCACAGAGTTAGCCTGCACAGAGTCCGCTCTTTGTTCGTTCGGCTAGTGTACACAAGCTATCCCTTTGATACAGAGCTTCACTTCGACACTTTGCATGCTTATAAGACTTCTGACTGGAGGGTCTCGTGAATTCCGGTGTGTTTGGGAACGTCTCCGGTTTTTAATCACCGCCTCTGTTACACCGAGCCCATGTAAGCCATCACTATCATAATATAGTAGCTCGAGATACGAGCATTATCAGCAGGAGAGAGATTTACAGCTGACATGCCTGAATGGTCAAACGTTCAGCGGCACGAATAAGCCTCGACCTTAATGCAAATTCTAATCAAGCTGAAGCCTGTGCAATCAAAGTACAGAGGCGTAATGAGTCGAGTGATCAGAAAAACAGCGGCGGAGGGATAATCCGTTCAGTCCGCCGCTGTCTTAAAACCTCTACAGCCTGGCGTCGTAAACTAATTAGTTCAAGATGATGCTTAACTAACCTTTCACGTTTAAAGATAATCGCACTGCTTCTTTAAGAAACCGAGAAAGCCCTATTCGGACTGGATTAGTTTATCTACGGAAACCACGGAATGTCGAGAATAATTCCTCAGTGATGCAATGCTTGAGTCCAAAAGAGCAATAAAACTCCCACAGGAGGAGTCATTTCTACAATAGGAGATCAGGCGGCCATTTGATCACGCTGTATTTACATAAAACATGGCATCCAGGCAGTCAAAGAAGCACTAGGGAAGAGAAGACATCAGGCACTGGTTGTTGTTTCAGTTTGGAGCAAAAAAAAAAAAATCCAGTTTGTAATCCCAAAGAAACAAGAAGCATCCGTTTTTCATTTCATGTGTGAAAGAGCTGAAAGAGAGTCATTGGTTTGTGCACTGGAGACTAAATACAGCAATCTGCACTACGGCAAACTTTTTTTTTTTCTCTCCCATCGTGAGGTGTCATCTGCATAGATAATCACGGACATGTGTATCCGGATGTGAATAAAACGATCAGACGACTGCTGAGTTTGGTGAAAAACACTAGATAAATTCAGTCTGTCAGTTTCTCATAGGAAGGACAGAGAAAAAAAACATAGATGTTGGCGACCCGGACAGAAATAAAATCACAGAGGAACTGGTGTCAAATCGGAAATTATCCCATGACCTCATGTAGGTTTAATTCTCATCCGAATGGGGGGTTAATATGTAAATACAAAAAAAAGAAAAATCACAATGGACTTTAGCTAGCCAGGAAATATTTGAGAATATAACAATGTAAATAAAGACGTAAAGATCAAACTCATAGATGAACCCACGGAATTGGCGGAATAACCTTTGATCCAGAGCTCCAGCTGATGCAGTGTTCCAATAAATATGTCTATGCTTCATAGAAATGATCGCGATTTAAAGGAAAGACAAAACTAACCAACACAGGACGTGATTTTCTAATGATGTATCTTCTCCTTCTCATGTTACGGGTAAAAGTGAACATGACACAACGTCACTCATCAGCTGAAAATCACTTGTCTGTGTCTGTCAGCGATCTTTCACTCATCAGTACTCGAATTCAAGTGATTGAGCGTTACAGAAAGCAAAATATTGTTGAAGTTGATCTGTATTAATAGGAAAATGTTGTGTGTAGTTTATGTGCACTTATGCGGTAACTTACACTTACTGCAGGTAACATCGTTAGATAAAATACTGACGTATGTATCTGTATTTTTATAATGAAATCATTATACACTGTGTAGTTAAGACAGATGCTTGGATCCGTTCCGAAATGCGCTTTTGCTTCGGTCTCTTCTGGTTAAATAACGGAAGTCTTTCACTCACGAACAGCATGTGTGGAGGAAGTGTTGGCACCCAGCACGAACAACACGAAATATCTACATCATATCATATCGAATCTGCTTTACTTATATAACCACTGAGCCAAAGCAGTGTTGATGAAATGGTGAGGCAGGAACGATTGTTAACAAAAGCCTAAATGATATTTAATGCTTCATGCTTATTTGGATATTTATCACAATTTTGGATTTAAAGGATGGTACAAAAAGTGTAGTTTAGTTGGTCTTTAGATGCTGTAATTATTTTTTTTAATTTGTGTTTTTTTTTTGTTGTTGCATATTTGTCACGCTTAAATGATTAAGATCATCAAATAAAAGTTAATATTATACTAAAGATATAAAGATAACCAGGGTAAATACAAAATACAATCAAACAGCATTTAGGTTTTGGAGTGGCCTAGTCAAAGTCCGGACTTAAATTCGATTGAGATCCTTAAACAAGCTGTTCATGCTCGAAAACCCTCCGATGTGGCTGAAATAAAACAATTACGCAAAGAAGAGTGGGCCAAAATTCCTCCACAGCGATGTGAAAGACTCGCAGCCAATTTTCGCGAACGCTTGATTGCAGTTGTTGCCTTTAAGAGTTATTAGTTGTAGGGGGCAATTCATTTTTCACATAGGGCCAGGTAGGTTTGGACAGATTTTTTTTAAATTTTTTTTTTTATCATCATTTTAAAACGTCATTTTGTATTTACTCGAATTATCTTTGTGTAATAATAAAATTGTTTTGATGATCTAAAGTGTGATGAAAAAAATCAAGGGGCAAATACTTTTTCACAGCACTATGTACTGATTATGTGTGTGTTGATATTATAATAATCTTAAAATATAGCCTACCTGGTATCACTTTTTAGCAATTAGACATGGCAAAAAAACATGGGGTGTTTATATGATTATATAGAACTATATGTTTTAGATATTCAATATATCAATTCTCTTAGATGCTTTAAATTGAGCTTTAAGAGCATTAAGAAGCAGCAACCTTACAATAGCGAATATTATCCCAGGAACTTCTGACTAATTAACTTTGTGTCTTTATACAAACGAGAGGAACAGAGACTACGTCCATCAACACGTCCTTCAAGCGTTCCTAAATTCAGATGAGCAGTTCGAGCCACATTTCTCCTCTGCTCAGTGCTGAATGTCATCAGGATGTCGTCTTCCCTGGGACCGAGGTCTTGTTTTGCGCAGTGCTGCTGTCACCCTTAGCTCCGTCCCTGCTGCATGTGTCAATAGCGTGACAACATCTGCGGTCTTTTTTCTTTCCTAGAATTTGACCTGGCTGACCTAAAGTGACCTGCTTCCTGCAGCAGGCCTCGCTCTCTCTCTCTCTCTCTCTCTCTCTCTCTCCTGGAAACACCCCGTTTCAGCTGGCTCCTCTCCGGGAACACGGACCTGGAGGGAGGAATTCTACAGTCGGGGCCCGAGAACAATAGAGCAGTCACGTTTGTTCTGGACGAGTTATTTTCCAGCAGCTCGCTGCACTGCACTGGCAAACCATAGACTCCAGCCCTTTCCCAGTTCCTCCCGAGTTAAAATGCGTCAGAGGATCAGCAGCGTAGCCTTTCACCCGCTTTTGTTTCATTAAGTGAATCAGCTCTTATTCTGTGTCTAAACCTCGGCAGATTATGCAAATCGTCAGAGGTGAACCGCAGCCCGTCGCGTTTTTGTAGTCGTGAGGGAAGATCTCCCGTTAGGTGTGGCACGTGACAGGAGAGAAGGCTTTCATTAAGCACGGGTCTTTCTCCGGTGACTGCGTCCCATAGCAACAGCAGCTGAGGCGTATGAACGACGGAGCCGGCGTTTCAAACAGAAGTGCGCCTAACCCTCGGAGCGCCGCGATGAAGACAGCAGACTCGTTCTGTGCCACGCTGACACCATCTGTCTTCATACTGCTTCACTTACACTACCACTGCTTTCAAACACTTGGTTATTTTCGTTGCAGAAGGACTTGGCATGAAACAGACATGGTGTTTTCCAGCTGAGTAGGTTTGTCGGAGAGGAGAGTTCTTGTACAGTACGGTCGAACGTTGCGAGTTTTGTATTCAGACACATTAATACGACTTAATACAATACTGTTTGCGGTTAATTTAATGGAGCTTTTCCGTAATTTTAAGGAAACCGAGCACAGGGCAGAGTAAAAAAAGAGTAGAGAGAAAAGCAGTCTACGCTCTACCACATACCAGAACTCACAGACGCCCCCGATTCGCCGTCGCTGTGATTGACTCCATTCACCCGTTTTTACCTAGTAGCCAGTTTAGCTTCCTTGGCTCCAAGAGACGTTGACGGGATTCAAACCAGTGAGGGGCAGAACGGTGTAATTTTTTTTTGCATGTCCTCACAGCACAAAGTGCCAGACAGTTGAGCTACTGTAGGCTTATTACCGCTGTTGATTCGAGGCTATAGTGCAGTAAGCAGGAAGCAATAATTGACGTAACAAGCAAGCATGAATTAGGCATATGCAAACCAAGGTGTGTTCAAGCATGGGTGCCATCCATTGCAGGGCACAGTTTGGAAACAACAGTTAAATCTGCATGTCTTTGGATTGTTGGAGGGAACCGAAGTAACCTGGAGGAAACCTCCTAAGGCCACTGTGCTAACCACTACGACACCGTGCCACCAAAAAGATATACTACTATTACTACTACTACTAATAATAGTAATAATAATGATGATAATATGCTGTAGATGTAATGGGCGCACTGTGGCCTCACACCTAGGGCCAAGGTTTTAATTCCCGCCTCGGGTCTGTATGCATGGAGTTTTCATGTTCTCCCTGTGCTTGGTGGGTTTCCTTCGGGTGCTCCGGTTTTCTCCCACAGTCCAAAGACTGTAGGCTGTAGACTAGGCATTCCCAAATTGCCCGTAGTGTGTATGTGTCCCTGCGATGGATTAGTACCCTGTCCAAAGGATGTGCCTCGACCCCGTAACAGGCTAAGCGGTATAGAAGATGAATGAATGAATGAATGTAGATGTAAACACAGCTACAGTATAAACCTGACTAGTTGGGGCAGATTAATCAAATTGTTTATCAGAATGAGGCACAAGTTAATGTTGCCAATGATGCAAAAGAAAACAGTTTACTGTGACCGTAAACAGTAAACCGTGGCGCCACCATTTTGTTTTTACATCAGGTGTGTTTATGTTCCGAGTTAAACGAGCGTCCCGTCGCGCTTGTCGGAGGTCTGCTGTTTTTTTTTTTCTTTCTTTCCGACAAAAGATTGCAGCAGAACTCCGCAATAGGTCTGCGCAACTCGGCTCTGAATAAAAAAAATAAAAAAAAAGAATTATACTATAAATGGATGTCATAATTTAGGTTGAAACTATCTAAAACAAGCACTCCTTTTCTAAAGCAGTAAAGCACAAGGAGTTTGCGAGTTTGCTGATCGACCCCTGTGTGTGAACTGCCATGTTAATGTAACATGATGCAACATGATAGCAGAAGCATCTGTTATACTTAGCAACAGGGCGAAGATCCGCACGGTGCACTCTGAGTGACTTTAAGGTTGCCAGTCTGCTAAGCATCGGGATTTAACGAATCGACTTTTATCGCTATATGTCACTTCCTGTGTGCTTCTTAATGACGCTTTCCGCTCGAACACTCTCTGTGTGCGGGTTCCTCTGTTTTGTTGGCGACTCGGCCCAAGACAGCCGATGATGATGAGCCACGAAACACAAACACCGTTAGTCATCGCTCTCTGGAGGTGGACTGGACATCTGAGCCAGCGCAGACCTCCAACCCCAGCTCTTTGTACTGATCCAGCTCTGCTTTTGTTGAACACGGCCCTAAGCGAAACCAGATGGCTTTCGTTTGGACTGTACTGTATATTCGTTTTCAGCGCATACTTTCACAAATCAAATAAATGGACTGTTACCCTGAGGGTTTCGCTCAAAAGCAGTTTGGCAGAGGCTCAAAATGACTCCTGCGCCCTTCTCTCTCTCTCTCTCTCCGAGGTGGCAGCGTCGGTATTCGCCGAGCCTGCCGGAATGCGCCCTTAATCATGTTCGCTTCCAAAACAAGTTAACTCTTGTTACCTCGTGAAGGTAGCAGGGTAACAGGCAGAGCAACAGCCAGGGATTCGAGTCCTCTCTCAGCATCCTGTTTGAAGCGTCACGCTCGCATTGCCCAATTACGTGGGCGGTAACGCTGCTTAAATAGTGGCAGGAAATAGAAAGAGAAGCTGTAGTAATCTTGCCCGAGCCCCATGTCATACATTTTATTGGCGTCGTCTACATGTATCACGATGAGCTGTCTTCATTTCTTGCACAAGCATCTGCCGAGTTTAGACGGGAATGCGTGAGAAGCACATCTGGGACACAAACGAGAGAGAGAGACCAAAAGAGCGAGAGAGCTTGTTTTGTCTCTTTGTCACACTGTCATGGCTGCGTGGCTGTTAAGCAGGATCTCAGAAGGCCTGATCTCTCTCAGAGCGCCTCTGTTTAATTCCTTTTGCCGTGCCTGAGGCTAAAAAGCAACACCAGCGAGCGTGTGACTGAGCCGTGGCTGTGCGACACACCTTGAAAGAGAAGGCCCAGTGGGAGGTGTGTACACGACTGGGAGCTGAAACTGCCTCCACACACACGCACACACACATGGGCATGTCTAGCATATGGGCATGTCTGCGTTCTATTCCAGCATGCATGCCATGTGATGTAGCTGCTGCACTTTGGACTGAGAGGGAAAAAAAAAACCTCTAGGGAAATTATTCCAAACAGCGGATTGTCTAGGAACGATCTGGGGGTCTATTCATCACATCGCAAATCTGTCAGTAGGAATCTCAAGACGTCTTCGGTGCCAGCGTCAAGACTGAGATCTGTATTTCCCTTCTTAAAGAAATATCGCTGCCAAATTGATACATTTCTTGCCGTTTCCTGTGCGCTGATTGGACGAGACCGTGAAACGAGCTCATTCTTACACATGACTTCACTTCACTCTTTTGAAGTCCCCGGGGCTTATCTCGCATAAGAGAGAGTGAATTTGTAACACTGGGGCAAGGTTCCTTCTATGGTGTGAAGCACCATTCTTTGTTTGCCATTCTATGGGCGCCATTGATTGGTTCCATACAGTGGAAACTTGACCTTCAGCAGATGTTTGAGGTTCTGCCAAGGCGCAGCGTGATCTGCCCACCAGACAGCTTTTTCCTTGTTATGTCGACACAGGAATACATCAGTCTCCAGGAAAAAAACCCAAAAAAACCCCCAACAACAAGCATTGACGTATTCAAATGAGCGGACCATAGAGCCGGTTGGAGAAGTGTGAAATGAGCACGGCTGATAGACGGAATAGACCGCGCTCGCCGATATTCTCATGCAAATTTTCCGTAGCGGTGCGCCAAAGTGATTTTGAGAGCGAGCCTTGTAGTGCACTGCAATTTATGCCTGGAGGAAATGTGTTTGGTGGAGAGGTTTCTTCATTAAACGACCCGCCTCCGAGCGGGCTTCCCAAGGGGTATGAAAATGTTTCAGGTCTCGATGGAAAAGGCCCAGAAAACAAATGGACTCCAATGAATCACAAGCGTGCTTCTCGTTAATGAGAAACACCAGGGCAAAGCCAGCTCATGAATTCTAGCTGTATTTCTGTACACTTCGAGAATAAATGTAGGAGTGGTGTTCAAATCAAACCAGGACTTTTGATCGTACAGAATAACAGAACACAGTTATGAGAGTAAACTACCTTTTGTTTTACACTAATGCACTTATCCCAGTGTTTGACTAGTGCTGGATACCATCAGGTTAGAAAGCCATGATTGGGCTGCCTGCTTTGCATCTGAAACCCTGGCCTCCCAAGAACTCCATTAATGGCCCAGACATGTAGAAATGACTTGCAGCGAGGTCAGGACTGGACGGAGGATGTGGCAGTAACTCCCGACCAAGTTTTTTCTCCCCAAACCAGGCCAATCGTTCTTCGAGAGCGTTCCAACCATTAAATGTTCATGGGAGTGAGCTCCAAGCCACCTTGGTTGGGATAGTCATTCATGGACGTACGCCCTTATTTAAAATGTTTGCACCGTTCAAATGTTTTTATGTGGCTAGGAGTCTCATCATCGCATTATACTTGTAGTCTTTTTGGTTTGTATGCCTTCATTCATAAGCAATTTCATCACAAGTCCCAGTTTGACTTGAAGACTCCTTATAGAATTTAAAGACTGATTGCACACTTGAAAATTACTGGGAAGGAGTAGTTATTAGTACATACTTTGACACACCATAAATAATACATCTATGCGATTAAACTGATGACACAATCTGTTGTTTGTCGATTCAAATCATTCAGAATCGATGAACACTTTCAACCGATATATGGTCTAAAATTGCCAAATTCTTTGAAAATACAGTATAGCGCATTTTTTGAAGAAAATATAAACTTCTTAGTGTGAGTATATTTTCAATATACTCATGCTTTGTGAATGTTCTTGAAGTAAATGTTCTTCTTTTTGATTTTATGAGTGGTTGGTGCAATACTGCCAACTACTGGACTGGAGCTTGGAGCAGACAATTAGCAGAATAAAAAGTTTATCGCTTTCTATGATGAGTACCAGTTAAACAATCATCAATACAAGTTACACAGCATTTCAATGTAAATGAAATACTTGTATTTGTTTTAATACATTGGAACCGAACCTCATAGGAATATACTGTAGCTGCTGGGGAAAAATTAGGCAATACACATTAGTGCTGCTGAAATGAATTGAAAATCAGCATGGCCATTAGAATAGAGTGATTAATTTTGTGTGTGTGTGTGTGTGTGTGTGTGTGTGTGTGTGTGTGTTTTTTTAGCAGTGTTTGTGAAATGAAATTTCCGCAGTATTACGCGAAACAGTGCAGTTTACAAGGAACGTCTATTACAAAACCTGTGAACCAAAGTCTCTTCGCACAACCTTTTGTAAATATAGCAAAAAAAAACAAAAAAAACAGAAGGAAACAAAAATATGAACATTACCACTTCTTTATTTCTCAGGACAGGATTGCAGTACAATTAATAATAATTCATTTATTATAATTTTTTTTTTTTTTAAGTAAAATTTGGCATACGGTTTATCAGACAGATTTTAAGATTTTTGAGAACGACAATTCCATATAATCTCTTAGATTGGGCCTTATTATTTTTTGCTGGATCCTGTTTGTATGAACATGAGAGTTTGACAGCAGCTCGATGACGCCATAGTGTGTGAAGGGCCGTCTTGTTAAAGGATGTATATAAAAAAAACAACATAAAAATGTATTGTTATATGTTATATACTGATGTATATGAAAATAATATGATAAACATATTTTTCATTTCCTGAAGTGTGTCTGACTCTGTATATATACTATGTATAAAACAAAAAGATTAATTAAATAACTTGTATGAATAAATATAATTATTAATAATTTGTTAGCCTTGTTACTTTCATCATCTTAGACCCTTTTTTTTTATTCTTTACTATTCATGGCAGGAAAATTAGACGTTCAGTTTCATGGAAAATGTATGGACAAGGAAGAATCTTATTAAACCCCTGGTTGTAATAAAACAAAAATGGATTTGTTGCGATCTCTGTCTAATATTCAGATTCAACCTTGCTGTTCGTTATCACAAAACTGTAACTGCTGATCTACCACCTCCTGCAGAAGAGTACTAGCGTCATGCATACTATCTGCCACCGGATCGAATGACGTGCGAGACCAACATGCTCCTCGGTTTCATCGCGATCTGATCCGGAGCAAAAATACACAAATGAAGCGGTTTGCTTTCGGCGTGTGGACTTTGTTCGGCAGCGGAAAGCAGATAATCAAACAGACTCGGTTATGACATGTCATTTGGAAGCCAGGCAGCCAAGCCAGAGAAACTGGTGCAGGATGTTGTGAATTTTATGTGAATGGAGGTCCCTGAAGGGCAGCTTAATGGGATGGGAGCAGACATGGCTGCCCTGCAGAGGGATTTGGGAATGAACAGTGTGCTCTCTGTTTTCGCTTCTACTTTCACCCCGGCCAGGCTGCCAGACCAGGAAAAGGCCACGACTTCAGTGAGTGTGTATGTGTGTGTGTGTATAGGGCAAAGTGTCTGGATGCATTCAGATACTGCTGGAATTTTCTTTCCTGCAGGTGGTGGTTGGCGGTTGCTCTCCGTTTCAAGCAGAAAAAGAATTCTGTGAAAATATGGAATAAAAAATGGGCCCCTTTGTTCTGGAGCGAACACAGCATGTCTTGTTTTGCTTCTCCATTGTTGGTATTTCTCATGCAGAAGCTTTCAAGGATTCAGAGTTTATGGACCTAGAGAAAGCCAGGCCCTAGAAAATAGAGAGGGTATGAATTAGAGCAGGAATCCTGACCAAGCACAGGCCACGATTTAACTGCAGAAAAGGCAGGATATAAAAAATCCTGGCTGCCCAGAGAGAAAAGAGCATGCGGTTACTGAGCGAGTGGAGTTGAGGAATATAAGAGATTATACACTTTCTCCTTCAGTGTGGAAAAAAACTCGTGCAAAACATGATAAAATAGATTTTTTTTTTTTTTCTTTTGGTGCATGAAGTTGCAAAGCTTGTTGAGGAGCAGTAGAAGACACCTAATATCTGGTACACGAAACCATGCTTTGTTTCCATACGTTGATTTATTTCCTTTTGAAACAGAACGTCAGGATCAGGGGCTTTACTGATTTCGGTAAAAACCCGGACAGAATCTAAACCAACTCAACCAGAGCTAAGCAAACTGGATAAACAATTGCAGCGTCGTCATGTTCGGTGTCCAAGACTTGAAGATTTCAACCACCGCACCATGGGCTGTCCACCGCTGTCGGCCACTACGTACATCAGTTTTCACTCAATGGAGCAAAATCTAGTGGTACTTGCGTAAAATGTTTCAGGAGGACAGATACTCAGTGAGCTACGGCAGCTAGTTCGTGGTTAGTTCTTCCCTGTTAAGTCTTTACACTCTCGTGTTTTGGCGAGACCCGAATGTGCATAAACTCGATAAAGTACCACGAAGCAAATCCGTGTCCATGTTCGACGTCCTCTTTCATTCTACTGAGCATGCCTCGAGTTTGATTTGTGCCGCATCCATGTTAATCGATGTGGCGTTTCACACCAAACGCGGCGATCCGGCTGACGCGCGTGCCAAGTATGATTTTACACTCGGGTCCGTTTTCCGAGCTACACGTGGCACGGACATGAACGACGAACGATATGGAAACCGATACTCTTGCAACCTATGAAAATCTAAACAAGCTCTAGTTTAACCCGTAGCTGTATGATAGTGACGAACAGTGTTGGATCTTGTTAAACGAGCAATTCAAACTACAATAATCAAAGGGGTTATATTCACTGTTATATAATGACTGTATATACGATTATATTTAGCATAGTGGATACATGATGGAAAAAAAAAACGTACATTTGGTTGCTTGCATGGGAGAAATAATAATAATAATAATAATAATAATAATAAAAAAAAACAACGTATTTTGAACATGAGGCAGTGAATTATAAATAAACTTCAGACTCCTGGACAATTTAGTGTGAGCGGAGATCAAGATTACGGGCCGGGAACGAGAGCAAAATCCAAGCTGGACCGAAAATAAATGAACGACTTATGTTCAGTGCTAATGATCTGCTCTTGTAAAGCGATACTCTCAGTTGAGTTTTAAGTGGGCGGGACGAAAGTGTTGTTCAGAACATCTGATTGGATGCAAAAATTGGATGGCAAAAATGTCTTTTTTGATAAAATAAGAATAATATTTACCAAAAATAAATAAACAGATAAAAACAAATGAGACTTTAAAGCTTAGGAAAAAATAAGAAT
>JAOVVA010000054.1:18919377-18933864 GCA_028565275.1 Leiocassis micropogon
TATATATACACACACATTTTTAAAAATTTATTTATATTGTGATTTTGTAATTTGTGAGTATGCACCTTGCCACAGTTATTTGTTACTTTAGTACGTATTCCAGTGCTGCTATTTTTTATTTTATTTTTTTCTCCTGGTAATTTTTTTTACTTTTAAAAATTGTATTTATTGGGACAAAATCCTTACTGCGGTATGCAGTGTCATTGTGCTGTAACTAGCAATGCTCAATTAATCACATGAAAATTGAACTCGCAATGCAGACCCTTTGCAATTAAAGGATACATTTCCATAGTCTGGAATTTATGTAGAGTTTGTTACTAATTTATTTTAATACATTTTTTAAAATAATTTTGAGTTGATAGATAAACATTGTGAAACATCATCTTAATGAGATCAATTTGTGCCGTTATAAGCTGTGAGCCTAGATAAATATGTTTAAATACTAAATGGTGCATTTAATAGTGAAATATCAGTTTAAATCGCATTTGCAAAATGCCAAAATCATGATTTAAAAAAAAAATAAAAATTATTATTATAATTTTTTAATGAAATTGTTCAGTGCTAGCTGTAAGCCGTATTCCCCAATGCATGTTGAATTAAAAAAAAAAGACTTTTTATTTTCCTTTGTTTGGTTTTAGTTCAATTTACTAAGGCAATCTGAAAAGCGCCATGACAGATGATAAGCGTGACACTTTGGTTAAAAAAAAAACAACTAAAATAAAATAATCTAACAAGAAACATTGTTCGCCTGACATTTGGAAAGATTTCTTTGTTTATCTCGGTGGTGTGGGCGCTTCTAAAAGTGGTTTCCCTGCCATGTTCAAAGCAGCGGCAATAAAGCGGCAATAAAGATAAAAATAAAACAACTACGACTGAAATTAAGCTGAAAAACAAACCAAATGCGTACTATAGAAAACGTAATGTTTTTGGCCTTTCCGGATGTTCCACTTTCTGAAGTCCACATCCTTATGACAGTGTCTATAAAAATTTTTCATCGCATCTTCCAAAAAGGAATTGTAACCGCTCACAAAATAATTCACATCATTCTTTCCCTAAAGCTTTTAAACATCCTTTCTGAAATAAAACGAAAGACCTTGGCTTTAGCTGTCTCTCCGCTCCCAGACGAAGATTGAGAGCTTTCCACACGGCTGCTAGCGCTCAAGCGGCAGGGAGGAAGGGCTAAAAAAAAAAAAAAAAGGAGCATGATATTTTTGTAGGCTTGCTCTGACATCTAGCCAGAGGAGCTCATCTGGAACTTTTGTTTGCTTTTGCAATCCCCAGTCCTCGTCCGGCTGTTCCCCCGAGGTCCTGAAACCGGGGGGTGTGAGCCAAGCGTGGGCGACCCGCTGAAAAAGCCCGCTGTTGTACAACACCGGGAGTGTAGAGCAGGATCAACTGGCATCCGTGAGAATGAAATCACGGAGTCTGATATACGATTCCGGCCATATCCGTACTCTGTGCTGAAGGAGAAGAGGTTCGAGTGGGGGTTGCTTTCCTGCAGATGTGTACGACCGGGGGTAATTTAGAGCTTCTGTGCTCACATATAGAGGCAAGAGGCCTCCTTGGTCTCGAAATGGCCATAGATCAGGGCTCCCATGGGGCTTCCTGCTCCCACTCCCACCTTTTACACTGCTCTCTCGACCTCTGTATGAAAGATGTTTTCCTTTCCCTTGCTTTTTAAAATTTTATTTCTCCTGTCTGTCTCACACTTTTCCCATTCTCTTTGTTGGTTAGTTTCCGGGACGTTAACGTGCATCTTTAAATGCGGATGTTGTTCGTGAAAGCCACACGTGCTCCTATTGTGCATCACCGTCCCACTTTTAGTGTTTGAATTTGCTCACACTGGAAAGGCTGCTCTGTGGAAACACCCCACAATTCCCGCGTTCATGTCCTCATGGAATGCGACACAGCGATAATGGAATGTTGGACTTCTTTTTTTCGTGTGTGTGAGCTGGGCTTGTTGCCTCTGCTTAGCTGGAAAATCCCATCACCGTGCATTAAGCCATGCCCGAGAGGAAGGCAGTGACAGCAGGCGGCTTAATACCAGGCTGAGCCTGGACTTCTGCCCGTCTGAGGTACACAGCCGAGATGGAGAAGAGTGTAGCGGCATTGTGTACGCGCCGCAGATCTAAACGAATCCTCAGACAAAAAATGTTTGTGAAGAAATGCTAACGAGAAGCGAAGTGCTCTTTTCCTCGGAGGTCATTATTTGCTCCACTTAGACGCATTGTTTCAGGATTCGCATTGTCGAAGACATTTTAGCGACGCTCTCTTGATAAAAATAACACGCCACGCCGGCGCTATAATCGCACCAGAGATTTGGCTGATTCGCTGGCTTAAGGCCACAGGGATGAAATTGCTTGTTAATCACGTGGGCTTGGTTTATTTTAGTGCAAATGTGGAAATAAATGTTCCATTGGCTGCTTTAGTTGTTTTGCGTTTGGTGCTTTTGGCTGGACATCCTTTGCCCAGATGTCTGTCCCCTATAAGCCAAGCCACTGTGTTGCTGTCTTGGCAAGCCGATGTGTGTATCTCTGAGCTTTTGAAATGGCTCAGCTTGTGTTTGCCTGTTTATTGAGTAACACGTCTGTGAGCAATTCGCAAAGATTTAACGACATGCAGTAGTAGCTGGCTGCAGAAGTTTATCATAGCTTATTGTGTATGTAAAGTCTCTATGCATGAGCTTAAAATATAACCGTTACAGTAGGTAGCATCATCGTAGCGGTACTGAAAATATCTAAGTAATCAAAGAATAACTGCAAAAATTTTATTGTATTTCTTTCGAGGGATAGAGAAAAGGGATTTCTTTATATGGGAAGTTTTTCTTGCGTGGTCTATCATGACTATTTTACATGAGTCATAGCCCTAGTGATGTTTTTTTTTTTCTTCTAGTGATGTTAGATATCATAATTTAATTGACTATTATCCTGTTGCTCACATGTAGATCAAGTTTGCAACCATTACTTATTTTTAATTATGCAAGTAAGTTCCAACCAAGTAATCTGATTGGACGAGAGCGCTGAGCGTCGGTGTTCTAAAGTAGGTCGGAACGGTCCGCAGTCCTGGGGAAAGAGCGGCTGCCTGCCAAAACCAACATTCAATACCAGTCAAGGATGCACTTTCAGCAAGAAAAAACATCTCGTCTACATCGTCTACTTAGTAATTGCTTCTAAGTCATTCCGAATCAATAGCTAACGCGAGCTACAAATCTAACTAGCTCCTATCTACCACAAGGATCGCAACTCCCTCTCTAATCCCTGATCTAGGGCTCTACTTGGTGTGTGGAACAAGGGATTGTGTGCGCTACGTAAAGCGGCGTAATCCACTAGCTTTCCATTTAACGCTATTTGGGATTCAACCCTGAACCCGGATGTCAACTAATATTCTAAAGAAACGTAAGTTCAAATAAGATGAGAGGGTCCTGCGCACCTTATAGTGCTTGGGCCCTAATTAAGCAAATCTCGCAAGTTTCTCAGGACTAAGGGCACCTTTAGGCTACATAGCACCCGTAAGAATGTAAAACCACTTTCCTTGCGTTAATTACACTGTCAGTCGCTAGCTCAACGCTAGTTACGCGGGATATGTGGGCGGAGCAAAATAACTGGTTAAATAACCAAACAAATGATAATCTGTTGAAAATAATTGCCGTTTGTAGAACTGTTAAATAGGACGCTTAAGAATGTGCTGTTGTGCTGAATATCGGAATATGGGCGGATATTCAGCCCATCAGCACTCCCTCTTATGTGATATTGCTTAAATGTTATAGGACATTGACGGCCTTGTCCTGGTTCGATTTTTAGCCAATGTCGTAACCCGATTGCCAGATTGCCACGGCATCCTTAGTGCCAGGCCCAAGCCCAGATAAAAATGATCGGGAACGGCATAAAAACCCATGGATCAGGTAGCCTACTGGTGCGCCTCCCCCATCCCCCCACCCCCATCCCCCCTAACGGGAGCAGCGAAAGAAGTCAAAGGAAAAAAACAAATAGTTTTTCATTATTATGGGTTGTTACAAAATTTTTTTAACTTTTCACGAGTACACGAGGAAGCTCATCTGAGTCAGTGCTGTTGTGAAAAGCACAGTCCTATTACATTTTCATCATTGGCATCCTTGCATAACCCCAAAACCATTCTTCTGCTTCTACTTATAATAGCAATGACACTATTATGCATGTTTCGTCTTACATAAACAGCTATGAAGACAAATAAATAGATATTATTATAAACCCCCAAGCTAACGTTGGTCCAACACTGCGACTTTACAATGTTGTGGTCTGGCGGTACTGCCGATTGCAAATACATCATCGCTCTGAGTGCATTATGTACTGTTTAAATATGAAGTAAGAAAAGGATGTAGTTGAAGGACAGTGGTGGCCTAAAGTATTAAGACAACATGTACCATGTATTAATGCTTCCTGTGCACAAAATAGGTTATTTCACAGGTTATTAGTTCGAGACAAACTAACTGGAGTGCTAATTAGAAACGAGTGGTACAACTGGATGGAACAGATATACGGCGGGACATTTACTTTTTCGGAAACTGGGGTGGCCACCTCTGCACAAAAATAGCTAAAACTGGGGAATGCACAAGCGAATTGTGAATTGTGAACATCTGTGGCGAATTTCTATACATGATCTTCAGGAAGCGCTCCAGCAGGCATCAAGCCGAGTGACGACCGAGAACTGCGGACGTCCTTTTGACTCTATGCCCAGCAGGTTTTTGGAGAATAAAGAACGTTCATAGTAAATATTGAGTGTTGTGTAGCAATAAATAATATTTATAAAAATTGAGAATGTCATAAAATGTTTTTTTTTTAATTGCATTTCACTTTTGTCCCAATATTTTTGGCCACCAAGGTTTTTATAACAGTTTCTGTATACATGAATAGTTACGCGCCCTAGGTGTTTGTGGCTCGAGTGAATGTGTACACTGCGCTAGTTTCAAGCTAACTACCCTCAACGCGCGGTTAAAGATCAACATGAAACGCACATGTTTAACCAGCCGACAGGCAGAGTACAAACTCTACGTGCAGACATGAGGTTTTTCCAGCCAGTACAGTCAAAGAAATTGTTGTAAAATCATTATCTAGCCATCAGTGATGTTTGCATGACAATCATGTCTTATGTAACTCTCAGCGGTTGTATCGCGATGTTGCGTAAAAGCGCTGTAAAGCTCTGCAGCTTGTGGGTTTTCACCTTCTCCAAACGTGGACTGTCGGAGAAACGGCTCAGCCTGCCAGAAGATAAATATAGTAGATGATTAACAAGTACATCCACACCTCGTGCCGCTTGTGGCGTGTAACGTCAAACTTTACCATGGTGCTTCCAGGTTGTTTACATTTTATTTGGAAAAGTTCAAAAAGATTTTGTGATACAAACAATAAACAGTATTATGTCATCATTTATCGCAATATTGATATTATTTCAATCATCACATCGCCAATCCCTAATGTAGCGGCTAATACTTCGAATACTTTCATTTCTTTTGTTTAGTTTCTCTAAGTCACGTACAACATTTGTGGCTCAGCGGTTATTATCTCCCCTACCATGTGGAAGGCTTGGGTTCGATTTCCAGCCAGTGTCCAAACCCCAGTGACTAGATGCAGTGCCGGTTCCAAGCCTGCATAAAGTGAAAGGGCTGCGTCAGTAAGGGCATCCGGTGTAAAAAAACAAAAACCTGTGCCAAATTGGTGTGTGGATCAGTTGGTCTGCTATGGCTAGAGACTAACACCAACATTTAAGTTGTTTTGTAACTGGTTACGATGTTGAGTTGGTGAAGGATTTCTTTACTGGACACCACTTACATGTTTTTTCTGACTTTAGCAGTAGTTTTAAATTGGCATTGAAAGTTGTTGGGCACAAAGTGTTTCTTGCTATGTACGAAGGGCGTTCGGGTCAAACCAGGACTATTGGTCAGTCGTGTTTATTTCTCTATAAAATCCCACTAATCCCAGAGTTTTACTAGTGCTCGGATACCATCAAAGTTTAAAGTTTTCTTAGTACGCAGGAGTCATGTTCGGACTGCCTGCCCCATTCATGTCTGAAACGCTGGCCACCCAGGAACTCTTTTAACGGCCCAAACATGTGGAAATGGCTTGGAGCGAGGTTCAGGAATGTCCGGGGATGTGGCAGTAATGTGCAAGTGGTGCTTGTGAATGATTGTACAGTTTCCACAGACAGATGTATCTCTTCTGCAAGTTGGTGAGCAAGTTATCCGTCGATTTTAGAGGATCAAGCGTTCCACTCGCTTAATGTTCCCGACTAATGCGACTGCAGTGGGCTCCGAGCCACCTCGGTCGGGATCGTCATTTACGGACATGCGGCCGCCGTCTTGCCTTCATTCTTCACTCATGAGAAATTTTTATCACAAATCCGTGTTTTTTCGGTATTAGCTGAAACACATGGAGCACTTTGCAATCTGGTAAAACCCAGCTCTCAGAGTAAGAAAGCAATAACAGCTGAAATTCATTGGCTCAATTTTCTCAACCGGTCTCTCTCTTTCTCTCAGGTTGTTGAGAAATCTAGTGGCTTCTCGACAGGAAACACGGCCGATGCCAGTAATGATTGTGAAAAATAGAGAGCCGTTTTCCATGATGTCAGCCTCATGGCCCTGGGATGAACTGGAATAGTTTGTAGCGGTGTGTGCCTGCGTGCCCGTGTGTGCGTGTGCGTTCGTTGCCTCAGAAATCAAATTTCCTGTTTTGAGATTCACCTGGCGAGCACACGTGCAGATAGAAAGCCTGGCTCGCTCATAATCCAGAGAACAATGGCAAGGACGATGGAGGTCGTAGCGATGTCCCCTCGCTCACGACGTCCGCCGCTTCCCCGGACAGCCTCCGCATTGTGGAGAGGAGGAGAGATGAAAAAAGGAAGTGGGTGA
This sequence comes from Leiocassis micropogon, assembly GCA_028565275.1. NCBI lineage: Eukaryota > Metazoa > Chordata > Actinopteri > Siluriformes > Bagridae > Leiocassis > Leiocassis micropogon. The sequence continues at coordinate 18,926,258 of JAOVVA010000054.1, forward strand.
GCGAGCAGGGCGAGATTGATGCGATAGCAGCAGGAATTCACATTTCTCTGCACAGCTGAAAGACATTAAGTCCACCGTGAAAGCAGAGCCGCGGCTCTGGGGAGAGGAAACGGCGCAGGACGGCACTCCCTCTCAAACCTCGATTAGAGAGAGAGAGAGAGGGGTCACCCAGTGTGGGCTCATATAACGCACTGACGGGTGGGAAGAGAACAAGAAAGCTTCAAGAAAATATCTTTGCAAAAAAAAGAAATAGCCACATGACAAATTGGATGATGGATTTTTTTTTTTTTAAATTTTTTTTTAGGCGTATTGTAGTACTTCCAGTTTCATATTGCTTCATATTCAATTTTCCGTCCTTCCCTTTCGTACTGGTGTATATATAATAAAAACCACCAAAGTCAAGGTGGATATATCACTGAAATGTCTGTGTCAGCTGCCAAGCAGACCTGCTCCAGCTCTCTCTTGCTCTCTCTCTCTCTCTCTCTCTCTTTCTCTCTCACACACTTTCTCTGTTCCCTCCTCTGCCCCAGGCTGAGCTGATTGGGTTTGTGGGCGATTACATGTCTGGTTTGAAATGATTGCGGGGGTGGAGCGGAGGACAAAACGCTACTGGGTCGTCTTGCAGCATTTCAGTGTCCTTTTGTTTCCCTTGACGATTTTTCCCCCCTCCTCTAAACAACCAGCCTGTGTGGCTTTTGTAGTACACGTATCTAAGATCAGACCCACCCTGTTTCCATCACCCTCCATTTTCTAGAAGGATAATGACTTTTGTCGAGTTGAGTCTGGGAATGTACTCTGTGTGTGTGTATTTGCATATACAGAACGGCACGCTGTCCGATTTGAATGAACGAACTGATTTTCAGCACGTCGGCGTGTCGCGGTACAAAGACGCGGCTCTCGGAGAGACACGGCTCGCCAGGTTCGCGAGAACGTCAGCGGGGTTTGTATTCGCACTCGTCGTCCCCGACGTAACGTGTGGGTGCGGATGTAGGAAAGGAAGAGCAGAGGTTTGATGTGCAGCATGATGGCCTCCTGTGGCGTTCGCACATGTGCCGCTAATACTCAGTTAAACGCGTCTGCTGTTTAGTTCTGCTTTTGGACAGATGGCTAAGTAGGGGGAGAAAAAAAACGCCATTTCGTTTTTCTGGAAGCAGTCTCGCTCCAGCTATCTTTTTTTCCATCGCTCTCCTGCTGAATGACAGCACAGAGGATGTTGCAATGCTACTGTAATCCCCGTGTAACAAAACGGAAAGAATAGACCTCCTGAAGAAGAAAAAAACAAACATCCGGGACACATGGAGTTGGTCAGTTTTCCATATTGGCTCTGTTGAATTTTTCCAACATTTGTGATAAGTCGTGATGTTTAATGAGTGACGTTTGGTGGAATGATTCTGCCGTGCCTATGGATGTTTCAGTACTGTTATACTTCCTGATAGCTATACTGTAACTGAAATAAGTAACATACATAGTATTATCATTCAGGAACATTATACATTTAACTTCAAGCGTTTATATTCACGCAGTCCTTAGGCTACTAGGTTTATTTTCTTATAACGCTAGCACAGTAGTTAGTAGTTGGCATAATAGTTATTGCTGTGAACTTTCACCTCCAGGGTCGAGGGTTCGATTCCTGCCCTGTCTCTGTGTGCATGAAGTTTTCAGCCCCCACCCAGGTGCTTGGTGGGTTTCCTCCGGGTGCACCGGTTTCCTCCCACAGTCCACAGACATGTTGATTATGTTATTTGGTGTTCCCAAATTGTGCGTAGTGTGTGTGTATATGTGTATGGGGTGTGCATTTGTGTGCCCTGCAATGGATTGGGACCCTGAACTTGGAAAGGCTCCAGACTTCCTGTGACCCTGTACAGAATAAGTGGTATAATGAATGAATGGATGCATCAGAATCCATCATACATCAACCACCATACTGATTAAGAACTGTTATTTTCACTCACTTGCCATTTTTTTCCTTCCCTAGCTAGCTATTAGTGGTAGTTTCAGCTACTGAGTGCGCTGGCAGCAGTTTTATGGTTAAATAGTTTTATCAGATTTTCTTTGATTTTAGATATTATTCATGAGGTTGTCTGTGTATCGCTATATTTGTATCTGTTTATCGCCAATGCATCACCATCCACGTTGTATCACAAGCACTTAGTTCTTAATTTTTTTATACAACGAGTTGGTTCCGACCGAGCAATCTGACTTTTCAGGGGTGGCGATAAAGAGCGCAACAGCACTGGGATGTTTACTTACATGTATCACTCTGCGTCCCAGGTGCGTCCTACAATCGTTAATTACACTAACTGTCAGTCGGAACATGGGTGAAGCAGGTTGGCACAGTCCACAGCTATCTGCCAAAACCCACATTCCAAACCAGTCACGGAAGCACTTTTAGCAAGAAAACACCTCCGATAACGTTATGTCATCTTAAACAACATCATGTCTCCTCGGTAAAGTTGCTTTGAATTGCCTCTGTGTTGTTTTACTTGCACCTAAAGCCGGGTTCGAAGAAAACCAGCTTGCAAATCGCTCTGTAACCCCTAATTAAGGGTACTACTTGGTCTGTTGAACAAGCGCTCGTACAGCCTAGCGCACTCGCTTTCTATTTAACGCTGTTTGGGATTTGACGCCGGGACCAAGACGAGGTATTATAAATAGAAACTTTCTGACTGTCCACCATCTCCAGGGGTGGCTACATAGTGCTGGTAAGAATTTAAAACTGCGGTCGCCAGCTCCACCATCGCGGCTAGTCAGTTCCAGTAGGTGTGGAAGGATATGTGGTGGCGAAGCAAAATAACTGGATAATCTGTTGATAATAAATGGTGTTGGTCGAACTGTTGTATGAAAGCAGTATCACATTCGAGGTCGTGCTGTTGTGCTAGATATCAGCACTGCTGTGATGCTTTCGCCCTTATGCCTTCGAGTGCGACATAGCTTTATCGTAATCGGAGCATGGTATCGTTGACACCAGTACCAGCTGCTAATCTGTGTCCCTGGTTATTAACCTGGTATCCAGGAGTACGGTTATACATTGAATACTATAATTTCTGCCTTAGCAGTCTGCTTGCAGGTCTTTGTTTCTTGCAGAGCAGACATGTTTGAGTGTGTTCTGTGCATATTATACATCACGCTTGTGACACAGCACGTCTGAAAATTTGACAGCGAACAGAGAGGAGTGCTGTTTGAACCTGCCCAGCATATAAAACCCCAGCCTCTTGCTTTCACTTCAGAGCCACGGTCATTTAGAGTTCTCTACAGCAAACTCCAGAAACTTTCCCACACTTCCCAGTGCTTATGTTTCTACCGGGCCTGACAGTAGTGTAGGAGTGCAATACCATGCGATGAACCTTCACAGCACAGATGTTCCCCCCCCCCCTCATTCCTAATCCAGGCTCAGTGCCTGACGTTTGCTTAATCAGATAAACTGAAGCAGAAATCTTCTTCTCGGGGTGTGTGTGTGTGTGTGTGTGTGTGTGTGTGTGTGTGTTTTTCCCATTTGTTCTTTAGCTTTATCTTATCCCTTAGCAGTTCCTTCGAAGAAACTTTTGAATAATGGGTGCGATTTCCGGATACCCGGGTGTTAGGATGGAATAATCATCGATCGGTACTCGCTCGCCTTCAGGCTCCTGGTCGTCTGCACTCCTGTCTGTCCGTAGCGGCTCATTCCAGTCAGCTGTGCTGAAATGTGACCTTGTCTCACGCACCACTTTGAATTATTGATCGTGGGCCGCGGGAGGAAGGTTGGAGCGGATAGTTTTACAAGGAAACGATGCTCCATCCAAGCAAAGAAACATCTGTGTGTCATGATCGTGAGCCGCTACACCCTCTGATCCCTTTTCGCATTTTTATAGTCGGCTTAAAGACACCGTTATCGTCTGTAGCTAAAATTAGCGAAGGCCCCGGTGATTAACATTCCTTGATTAAAGTTAGTGGAATGCTGAGAATCTTTCAATACTTAACAGGTTAAACGGTAGTTCGTGGGTGGAAATGTGACGTATTTAATGGTTATGTTGTTTTTGTTCATTGTGTGAAAATGCCAGAGATATGTATATATTTTTTTAATAGTTTTTTCAGCGTTTCGGTGTCACATGATTGCACCTGATACAGAACTACGTGCCCTTTTTTCGTGTTATGTTTTAAGAGATGTCGGTCAGTTTAAGGTTCTCTCTAGCGCCGTGTCTCAACATGTGGTCGGGTGTGTGTAGGATTTATACAGAAGTATCACCGTAACTCTCACTCATTGTCTGTACCGCTTTATCCTGCATATCGGGTCATGAGGGGCCTGGAGGCATCAGGTAGGGTACACCCTGGACGGGGTGCAAATCCATCGCAGGACACACACACATACAAACACTTATTCACACACTACAGGCGATTTGGGAACGGCAATTCGCCTAATCTGCATGTCTTTTGATTTGGAAAGGAAACCCACCAAGCACGGGGAGAACATGCAAACTCCATGCAGACAGACTCCGAGGCGGGAATCGAACCCAGACCCCGGAGGTGTAAGGCAACAGTGCTAACCACTCCTGGAAAGGGTTAGGGTCACAGCGAGGTCAGATGTCTCACAGTTTTTCTTCTACTGCTTCCTTTCTCTTTAAGATATACTTTAAGGGTATTTTAGGAAAACAATGGTACGAAGAAGCACTAGACTTTCAGTGGCGGAGTCCGCTTAGACGCTAGTGGAATGCTAGTTGGATGACGCCAGATTGGACGCCAGTTGGATTTGTTTAGTTTTTTTCATACCGTATGATAAGATTGTGAGAGACTGTGATACTATCTGGTGTCACCTTTTGATTTGGGTTCCTCTCCAGGTTTCTGCCTCTTGTCATCTCAGGAGGTTTTTCTTTGCCACCGTTGCCTTCAGACTTCTTTGAGGTTGTCGCTCATCAGGGACAATCTGATTCTTAGAAACTTCCAATTTTCTTTTATATTTGTATCCACAATTTTTGCGACATTTCTTTGCGACGCTGAGCGCCGTTAAAAGCGCAAACATACAAATAAAACGACTTTTTCATTGAATAAGTGTTGAAAAACCAAGGCTTGATTCGTGATTTTGTGTCTTTCCTCGCTTTCCTATTCCACCCCAGTGTTTTTGTTTTATACTGCAGCTAGGTTGCAGGCTCTTTTAATTACTATTAGCATTCCGTGCTTCGTCCGATGGAAACCCAGGTAGTTGCAGATTCTTTCATTTGCACATAAAGTGCTTAAATAAACTGTTTTGCCTCTTTCGTAATAGATGTAAACGATGTGCCGTTGCGTCGCTCGTCGGCTGCAATCAGGAGCATGTCTTGATAAACGACGCGGCTTACTTCAACTCTATCCATGCGAGCAGGAATCTGGCTATTGTTCAGCTGCTTGGTGAAAGGAATGCTTATGTGAATAAATCATCCTAATTAGGCTGGAGATCGCTCTGCTTGCTCGTGTGAATGAGATGATCGGCTCCGAACCCCACGGAGGATGTAGTGTAACAGGGTAGAGCGAAAAACGAACAGGGTTCGTTCAAAAACTCTATATTTCATTCGCTTTATAGCAGCCTGCTGAAGGCATTAACGTAGTATTTTAGGTAATATTGTCATTACATATCATTATGTGTTTAGAAAGTATCCCAAAAATGTCACTCGACCATGATTAGCCGGTCTCAGGCTACACCGGTCTGTTTCCACCGGCTTTCTCTACAGTCATGTAACCCAATGCTAATGAGATTCTCAGTAACAGCAGTGATGATCAGTTGCCATTCACAACGAAGTGATGGGGGGTGGGGTGGGGGGGCTTTTCAATCCCATTTGTTAGATGAGTGACGCAGTTTGGCATTTATTATTAACGATCTTGCTTATCGACACACAACAGCGGAAGAATAGAAGCAGGACAGGGAAGAAACTCCTGTGCAAAGATGAAGATGAAATGTTGGAAAATTTTTGATCACAGCGTCACAGGGCTGCACAGGAAAAATAGATTCAGTTATGATCCGTGATACTTTTGTGCGATGATTCACGTATCACCAGACTGACTCCAAACTATGGCAACTATTTTAATCTTTTATAATAGAGATGAAGCGTTTGATCATCCAGTGACCAGAATCAGCTGTTATTCAGTTTGATTGGTCCCATCAGCCTCAGATAGAAACGATTCTGTTTCGATTCTGTGCAGAAGCTTCCGAGTGGCTCAACAGAAACGTATTTTTAAGGCGTCCTCGCACGTTAAAAGCTTTTTGTCCAAACTCTGTGAGCAAATGAATCTCAAACCCACTCTATACACACGCATACACCAGTCTCAAAACGCCACAAGGGCTAATTAGTTGAAAATCGTGTGTGCTAAAAGCCCCGCGCGCTTGCAGCTCCTCAACCCGCACGCTCACTGTCATGAACCTCTGAGTTTTGAGACTTTGGAAGTGTTTAAGGAGGTAAACCGTCGCTGTTTCTTTGTAATCATACAGGTGGTACACGGAACTATTTACACGTTTTCATCCAGCGTGAAGGGAGCGAATTATTTGCTAAGTTTGTTTAGAAATATTAATTGAGGCGGATGAAGAGCTCAGTAAAAATTTAGATTTTTGTTGAATTTAATTTGAAATTAAAGGTTGTATTAACTCTTGTATTTGAAGTTAGTTTGTATTGTTTAAACGCTGCACTTGATTTTTAAGTGAGAAAACTAATGCTATAAGAACTGGTAGACATTTAATTAATCATAATTTTTTTTTAAAGGTTTAAAAGTGTTATACTGAATCGAGATATTAAAAAAATCTGGATATTTATATAATCGCAATATTGATTGAATCGATACCTTGTTATCATGATAATATTGTATCGGGAGGTGACTAGTGATTCCCATCCCTAATAATAATAATAACAATAATAATAATAATAATAAAAGTAATAAAATTGTTTAAAATTCTTAAAATTCTTGACTGCTTTTTTTGTAAACTCTATGCAAATCTCTCCTTCCTTCAAAACCAAACCAGTTCTCAGTTAACGCCTGTTGTGGTAACGTGAAACCTCTCTCTTTCGTGCAGACCTGCGCGGTTCACATTCGGGGTAATTAACACGACCTGCGCGACAGGACTGGAAACTGGTCCTGGCCACATTAGAGTTTAGGTTTCACACGGCCCCAACGCCGGAATTCACTTTCCCAGTCTGCCGGATCGAGACGCCAGAGGAACGAAGGAGCCATGCGGGGGGGGCGGGATTTAATGTTGTTGTTGTTTATGGAGAGAGGCTCGGCCTTTTGTGGCAGGTCTTTTATGTGTACGGACAGACGCGACGAGGCTGTGTGTTGTTGGGGGGGTTGAAGGCGTTCTGGGTTTTTTTTTGGGGGGGGAGAGGTGGGCGGGAGCGGATTGTGATGGAGAAGAAAAAAGAAATCAAAAAATAAAAGCAGCCACTCCCTTCACTTGTACCAGCCTGTTCCGTAATGAAGCTCTGCTGTCAACAGGATCATCTGTCTTCAGCCCTGGCTTGAAAGCCAAACAGCGGAAGGCGCTTGAAAAATGTGCTGTGTGCTTAAAGCAACACTAACCTAATACAGTCCTCCGCCAAGCATGTGCGTTATGAGAAACAGAGCTCCCCTTTGTTCACATAGAGTGTGGAAAATCCACGCCCCCGGCCCCCCCC
>JAOVVA010000054.1:18935386-18947327 GCA_028565275.1 Leiocassis micropogon
TTATATATGTTTATCATGTCTGCATAATTATGTACAAAATCATTCAGTATTTCCATATATAACTTAAAAATTTATAATTAAATAACATTGCAGGAGAATATAAGCATGGCTGTAAAGGAAAAAAATATATAGTACAAGATAGACCAGTTTTCAGATAGAAACAAAAAATCTAATGCACGCTACTGGGATTTGCATGAAAATAGAAAGGAGCGAGTTTGACAAGAACTCAAATTCTCCAGCAAGCTCAGTAAAACCTAACAGCTGTTTTACTTATAGTATTGTGCAAGAGTCTTCGGCTCATGCAAAAATATGGCATAAGCAAAAGATGCTTTTGAAAACAAAGAAATTTCTATAAAGAGCAATAAAGAGTAATAAAATAAACAGTCAATATTTGGAGTAAAAACTCGTTGCTCAAAATCAGGAGTTTTAGACACAGATTGGTGCAGTTTTATTAGAAAACAGCTGTTAGGTTTTACTGAGCTTGCTGGAGAATATGAGTCCTTCTGGTAACTTTGTCACACTCGCTCCTTTCTATTTTTATGCAAATCCCAGGAGCGTAAGATGATGTTGTAAGATGATGCAATTGAGCTCGAGTGTGAGATGATGCATCGTGTTATAGGATTAGTTGTGTAGTTACGTAGGCAATGTGAAATGACTCTTGTGTTGCGGAGGCGTTAATGAAGCATGTTTACGACAGTAGCGGAGTATACAGTGTATTAAGGGGTGAAATGAGATTTAGGATCCCTTGATGAGGTGAGAACCGCTGGAGTCTGGAGCATAGTCAAGTTCAGAGACCAAACTAGAAAAAGGCTATAACGTACAGGAGTGTGTTGTAACTGACGTGCTGTTGGTGAGCTGACACTGTAACAGTGTGGAATGGAATGTTTAGTATGCTAGGTGCTTTGCTGACTTACTCTGCATGTGTATGTGTATGTGTGTGTCTGTGAGCACTCGTATTGACCTGTTTGTGTGTGCTCGTATTGACCTGCATACGCACACCATGAATGAGACATGCTGGATCTTGTTGTGTCCTTCAACACATTTGTCCTGATAGTTATAATAAACACCTGGTTTATACATAACACTAAGTGGGTCAAAGTTCCTCCACGGCGCTGTAACAGACTCATTGCAAGTTATCGGAAACGCTTGATTGCAGTTGTCGCTGCTAAGTGCGGCCCAACCAGTTATTAGGTTTAGGGGGGAAAACACTTTGGATTTTGTTTTCCCTTAATAATAAAAACCTACATTTAAAAACTGTATGATATGTTTACTTGTGTAATCTTTGACTATTATTTAAATTAGTTTGATGATCTGAAACAAGTGTGACAAACATGCACAAGAATAAGAAATCAGTAAGGGGGCAAACACTTTTTTACACCACTACAGTATATACAGTGTACTTCACAGCTATGCATTTATCCATCCATCCGCTATACAGGCATGACATCATTTGTATTTCCTTTGTTAGATGACCCATGTTGCAGAACGTGAGCGTTACTGATGACCTCATCCAGTATTTTAATGTGAAAGTGACTTGAATCCACATCTGCACCACTTGACACGCATTTCTCATCGTCATGGAAAAACAACTAAATATATTTCAGTGCTGTAAGAACCATGTGACACGAACACCAGAAACCACTGTAGGACTCATTACTTAATGTGTAATTGCTTTATAAAAAAAAAAAAAAATCTTTAGAATCAGTTTAAAAACTAAAAGTTGTTGATGTGGCATTTGAGTGAATTTAAAAAAAAAAAACAATCTTACAATCCTAAAAATTTCTGTGTTTTTATATTAATGTGTGTGTGTGTGTGTGTGTGTGTGCGCGCGCATGTGAGAGGTCCATAGAAAGACCCTGTGCATAATGCAGGCCCGTCCAGCTGAGCTCGGCCAGCGTGCTGCGTTATTCTCTCAGTCCGCATGCCTCTGAACCTCACACCAGGACAGCATTGTTATGCATTCGGACATGCTGTGCTAGCATACTTCAATGCGGAGGTCATGCAGTTTCCTGCATTTCCACATCGACTCGCTACTCTAGAAACATACAGGTTGCTGAATAAACACATTTCTCTTTGCCTCGAATCCTTCACTTTTCCTCTTCGGGTAAATATTTCTGTAACGCGTTCCCTTTATTTTATTTTAGCAAGTTTTTAGGGGTTTTAGGAAGCGGCACGGTCACGCGTGCATGTACGTGTATGTGGAAGATCGGAGCCAAGCCTGTGTGGCCTGTCGGTTTACATTTCTCTCTTATCAGCTGCCTGTAATAATTCACTTTGATCTCTCGGAGGAAGTAAAGCATGAAGCTGTTCTGGAGTTTGTGCTTTGCTAACAAGATGAGTTTTAGGTTAAGCCTGAAGCAAAACAAATGGGCAGGTGTGAAGACGAGAGGATTGTCTGGATGCTCTCGCATCTTTTTTTTTTTTTTTTTACTTTTTAACTTTGTTGTTGTCTCCTGCTCTTGGCTGACAGAACTGGAAACGATGCGGTCTGCTCTTGTTGGAGCTCTTTCCTTAGGCTCAGACGTGTCGTGCGTTCTGAGACGCATTTCTGCTCACCATGTTTGTAAAGAGTGGTTGTTTAAACAGGTCTGGTTGCTCTCATTGACCTTCCTCCTCATGTAGATCTGCCTCTGACTGAATGTAGAAAATCCAAGCCGTTCCTATTAAAGTGGCCGTTGAGGGTATATCCATTCTTTATAGAATGTTTTGTAGCGCGCTGAGAAATGTAGGGCAAACATTTGTAAGGAAATGTGCTTGTGTGTGTGTGTGTGTGAAATATAAGTTGCTTTTTGCACTTGAGTGGAAAGCTTCAGAAGCAGGGTTTATTTTTGGAGACGCTGCATGAGCCCCAGGGCATTACACATCCGTCTCTCTCTGTCTCGCTCTCTCTCTCTCTCTCTCTCTCTCTCTCTCTCTCGTGCTGAAATGGGATGACAAGTCTGACCTCGATGGGAAATAGCTGCTCCTTGGAACCATCACTTAACATTATTTCAGCATTGTGCCCTCTCCAGACATTTCATTACTCCCCAAAACACTTTCACTAGGACTCTGTTTATTTCACAGCGCCAATCGTGTTAGAGGGAAGCACATGTTGACACTCGTCTCTCTCAGAGACAGCCGGTCCGCTCAGGTGAAAAGCGCCGAGTCAGCTGAACCGGCCTGGCGGTAATGAAATCATATGGATTTCCTTAATGAAATGCTTTGAGATGCCCTTATCTCGAGTACCGCGCGCCCTCCTTGTTCAACTCGGTGGGGGCCTTTCGTCTTGAGGACTTTTCCGTCGATTGCTTCTTAGCGAGTCTGCATGTTTTGCAGCCACACGGTCATTAAATTGCTAAATAAAGGCTAACCGTTTTTAGACGAGCTTATCATAGAGTTTGCCGTGTTTGTGCTTCATTTTCGTATTAATCAAGGAAGAAAGATTTTCCCCTAATGTGACGTCATATAAGAAGAAGAATATATTGTTGCTCAGCTTTGCAGTTCTGTGACTTTGCGTGGCTCACATTTTGGTAGACCGTGAAACAGCGTGTTCGGAGGAGGAGTGAGGCGCGCACACACACACACACTTTGGGGGAGACATGAGCTCTGTGTTAACCTGTTAAAGGAATCGTACAATACGGGACCTTTAAACTTTAGTAGTCTGTGACCAGCCACAGTTATTTCAGGTCATTTGATGAGCTTGAGGGTTAAGTGTCATGTTGATGATAATAATAAAGGGAAAAGAAACAAAACCGAAGCATTAGTAAAAAAAAATAATAATAATTTTTAAGAATCATGCGCAAAAACAAAAAAAAACAAAAGCATGAATTTTCGTGCTTGGAAAAGTAGACACTGATGTTGGCATCTAAGGCCGTTTTCACATTAGGGCTACGGGATCGTTTTCCGAGAACACTTGACCCCAAGGTCTTGCTTATGTTGATCAGTGAGAACACAATAGTTCCATGCTCGGGAACCGTTCCTGAGTCCGCTGGAAAAGGTGATCTTGGAAACGACACAGCGGATCAAATCAAATATGTAAGCAGTTGTACACAAGAACGAACGTTTAGATGCGAAAATCTCCGAAATCTGTGAGTGCGTATCACATGACAATCTTGTCGCTCTTGACATTTTTTCCGAAACATCAATACAGTTAGGCATAACGCGAGAGTTAACGTCCTTCTTCTTCTCAAACCAAGTTGGTGTATACTGCCACCTGCTGTATCGGAGGGTGTAAATACACAAGCGTACCGAGACCAGTGCACAGAAAAAAGAAAAGTAAACGCTGGACAGCTGGGTAGTGGGGCACAATCATTCCTGAGCGCGGTGGGAATCGATCGTGCCTAATGTGAAAATGTGTAAATCTCTTTTAGCCAGTATTGTGGCATTACTGGTGATATTTAAAGTGTATACTAAAATCAAAAGCATTGGAATGTAAATCTCGTACCACCCTGAAGAAGCCACTGCCGAGGAGTGTTCTATGGGTTTTCCTCACCCTTTTTTTTTTTTTTTTTTGTAAATACCTTCATTTTTCTTCCCTCCCTAATGCCCCATTTATATCCTCCTTGTTCTGAATAGAGATTTTTTCCCCCTGTCTTTGCTTCCCCTGTGTGCTTTTCTCTCTTTTCTCCTCTTGTATTGTAATCGAGAGGCCAGGCTGGCTGCTCCCTCCTCTGGGGTGACGAGCTCGTCATTGGTATGCCGCACGTGCCGTTCAGACGCCTGCACGTCTGCCTAGATACCACACTTCCAGCATAGTAACCAGGCTTGGGTGGTGGGGGAAAAAAAAACACACACACACCGTTTCAGCACTCGCTTTTATTCGTCTGGCTGCATAAAAAAACCAAGCACAATAGGCATTATGTGAGTGAAGGTGGTGCCTTTTAATTACGTTCATTGTTATTTGTAAAATGCCAGTGTGCTTGAGACAAAAGTCAGCGAGCCCGTGCGGCGGCTCTCTTTCATGTCTCCCGCTGTAGCGCATTAATGGCATCAGCAGGAGCAGCTGTCTCATCACCGCTGCCTTTTGGGAATGACGAGACTCTGGAGGTTGGACCAAAAAGTATTTAATTGGATCCGTGAGAATTTCTTCTTTTTTTTTTTTTTTTTTTCTCGCGGCTGTCCGTCTAAATCCGTCTCCTTTTTCTTTCGATGCTCCTTCAGTCAGTTCTAATGATTTCCTTTATGAAGGTAAAAAAACAGACTTAATAAAGCTAAGCATCGGTTTGCATGCACTGCACGTCTGTCCTGGTTGGTTACGGTTCCTACAAGGCGTCTGCACCGTTTCCTTTTGTAGCGTCTATTTTTAGAGCGTTCGCTAAAGGCATATTTGTCTGCTCATCGTCAAGAAGAAACATAAGCATAATCTAGTCTTCTCTTCTTGGCAGCTTGCCCCATACGAGCCCTGGAAGCTCTGATCATTTGTCCGTTCCAGCCGGTCAGATGCTGATTTCAGCCTTGACTATGTTGCCAAGCACCTACGCGAGAATGCCTGCTGATGAAACCAACAAAAGATGATCCTTTCATCCTGCCGTTTAATGTGGTTTTATTTCTCGGGGCATGCTAGCACGACGTCCATTTCACGACCTCGTCTCAGCTCTTTCACGCTCGTCGCTTATTCGTGCTCAGCTCTTGTACCTCGACCGTGAGGAATCAGAAAAATGCAGGCAATCGATTCCCTGGGCCTTATCGGCCACAATTAGAGGCAGTCATGAGAGCGAGCGGATCCATAACACGGAGGAATCCATTAGCGGTGGCGAGCAGATTCACACACTCACGCTGATCTCTGTACGGTTCGTCGTTTTGATCTGATACCTTCTCTGCGTTACCGCGGTCGTAGCTAATTGCGTCTTTCACATCCTGTTTTGTTGGGTTTCCGTCAGACAGACAGAGACCGAGTGAGCGCGAGGTAGGACTTTGCACCTTTTCCAAACGCACACACATGCTGGTACATTGAATCGCCGAGTCGGCTGTGTTGGCTGAGGCTCAGTGCAAACAGACTTATCTCTGCTGTGCAGGTGCTGGTCCTTGTCACTCGCTCTCCTTTATGACCACACACACACACACACACACACACAGCGTTTACCTCCCATTAAAACTCCAGACTGCTGAGCCCGGTGAAACCCCAGTGATAAATTGGACGGTAGTTTTTACAGCACTTTGAAGCGCTGATATTAGACAAGCACACCACCAACTTCACACGGTTCATCCCAGCAGCGTCGGAGCGACAGAAACGGCATCTACAAGTAGATCTTGTCGTTTATTTCTTACTAGCTCTTGTACGGACAGGACCAGTCGAATGTTTGGACACAGGTTTGGGTTTATTTTCTATATTCTTGAACAATACTTCAATTTAGGTACTTGAGCAACAACTACATCAGCAGTCAGTTATTATTTTAAGACATGATGGTCAGCTGTTCCTGCAAGAACAGTATTGTCAAGGGTGTTTGCAAAACCCATCAAGCACCATGATGAAACTGGTTCTCATGAAGACAAGCAAGACTAAAAAACCTACCTCTGCTGCAGAGGAGAAGTTCATTTAGAGTTACCAACTCAGAAACCACCAATTAACAAATAGCACCTCTGATTAGAGCTGTTATAAAGGCTTTACAGAGCATAATTTAACAGATATGTCTCAATATCAACTGTTCAAAGGAGATTGTGTAATTTGGACGTCTTGAGCATTGTTTTACAGAGTAAAAAGAAATAAAAATCAGGAAAGACCATTGAATTAGATGGTGTGTCCGAACAAGTTCCTGTGTTACGATACACATTTGTTAAAGAAGCTTTCATTGAGCTGTAACTGTAGAGTGAAGTGCCTTAGAGGTTTGGAAACTGTATTGCTAAAGCTTTGATGCCCTTAAAATAACTTTGATGAAAGATGACGTAACATTTTGATATAATAACATCATGGCATTGGTGGCTCAGTGGTAGGTGTCCGGCCTGCCATGCGGAAGGCCCGGGTTTGATTCCCAGCCAATGCCACTGGATGCAGTGCCGGTCCCAAGGCTGGATAAAGGGGTGGCTCAATGGTTAAGGGATTGGACTATGGTTCAGAAGGTCCCAGGTTCAAATCCCACAACTACCAAGTTGTCCCTGTTGGGCCCTTGAGCTAGACTGTTAACCCCAACCCTACTGGTGTATAATGAGATGAAAAAATGTAAGTCACTCTGGATAAGGGTGTATACCAAATGCCTAAATGTGTGTGTTAAGGCTCCAGCTAAAATGCACCTTTTTAATGTTTTAATGTATAAATGAGCTACTACCAAGCCACAACTCGTGACCACTGAGCCATGCCCATGCTCCGAAGCGGATGTGACCTCTGTGACCTTCTCTCCTGGCGCTGCTTTTGTTACTATGGCTTCATAGAAGTTTGCGCTGAAAGCCAGAAAAACACGCCACAGATTAATGCACATAGACGCTAGCTTTAGCCGGTTGCACTAACAACAACATCACAACGTTTCAGTTTGCGTATCTTACGCGCACATGTGATTTAGTAGTGTATGAACGTTTTCTCTCTCGCTCTATTTTTATTCGCAGGATTTCTCTTAAAGGGTGCGACGAGGTCATATTACACACGAGTGAGAGGAAGTGTAGAGAGCATCAGGCGTAATATATCATTACACATGCGAGCATTGTGCCATTGTGTGGACTTAGCGAGAACTCCCAAACAGACGAGCATAAAGTGTATATATGCTGAAGTCCGGGTTAATTAGTGGTGAGCTCATCAGTGTACGGATAGCTTTATGCGGCTGTGTGGAAATCCCCTGGCTGTTTGGCAGAAGCTGAGAGCATGAGAGCTGCTCCAGACTTCTCACGCGCGCTAATGCGAGTCACATTAGCACAGAGGGGGGGACCGTGCATTTCTTTCCTTCTTTTTCTTACTCTCTCGTGTATGCTTTTCCTTTACATCTGCGATAAATCCTCAAACCCTACTGGTCAGAGTAGACCAGATTAATAATAAACCCAAAATGTATAATTGTTTAACCGGTGAAGCTTCGTTTTTTTTGTTTAACGCCTACCGAAGGAGTCTCTGGTTTCAGCGCTATAACATACCAGAAAGCATGGAATCTTCGTGCCTCGACAAATTGCCGCAGGAACCCGACACTTCGCGAGGTGCCGTCGGAAAACAATTGCACCACACCATCACAGCACCACCACCAACCCCCGTCTCTGATTTACTCCTCCTTTAACAAGTCTCCCTCACCCTTGACCATTCTTCCTGTTCATCTTAAACTAACCCCCTGATCACAGATTGCAATCTGGAGTCATAAATACCAGATTGCTCGCATGATTCCACCCCCAGAGCCTTGTTTTTCTTCCCCCCACTCTACTCCTCTCCCTTTCCTGCTCGTTCTCCACCATCTGACTGACCTCAGAGCTCCATAAACACCGATTCGAGTACAGAGATCCGGATTAGTGAGTTCTGCCGTCCGTTCTCGGGTCGCGTGATCGGTGTATCCTGGCTACGCAGGACAGTATCGTGTTTGCTGAGGCTAAGAGGATAAAGGTTTACAGGGATTTGTTTTTCGGTTGTTTGTGTTAACATTTGCGCACCGCTCGGGTAGCCAGGATGGAAATCGCATGATTAGTTCCATGCATGAGACGCGCAAAAGTTGTTGGACGCACAAACAATGCCGTGATGCGGCAACGCCACGAAGCGGAGCGATGTCCCGACCTCAAGAGTAACTGGAATCTGGAGTGTGTTATTCCGCTCATACCACAGTGATTTGCTAATGATTACGTTGTTTGATTCATTAATGAACAACACGTTGCACGATTAAAGAGTTTATAGTTAGATTTAACCTTGTGGAACAAGTTTGTTCCTGTTCACGCTTACGTTATAGCCGCGTCATACTTCATCAGCATCTCTCTCTTTTTCTCTGTCTAAAAATAACCCAGCTTATCTGGCATAAACTCTCTGTGTCCTGAATACAGTTAAAAGTTGACTATTGTTAATGATTAATTATTAATTGATTTGATTACTGTTAACAGTTGAACTGATTAAAAAAGTATTAACGGGTAATGTTTGTTCTTCATGCAGTGGCGACCCCGGTAGACCAGTTGTAATCTAACGTAATCTAGTTTGTCTAGCCAGGCTTCTCACATTCTTGCCAAAACAGTGGTACCTCTGCATATGAACCAAAAACCTTGCAAGAAATTTGCATCTGCATACGAAGCATTTTCTGCATATGAGCGGCCGAACCGAGTCGAAAAAAGGAGCCGCTTCCAGTTCCGTTTTTATAGCAGCCGGTGCTATAAAGTGGAATCATAAATTAGGGTTAAGTGAGGTTTAATGTCTATGTCTAGGTTTATTTACATGTTTTTTCTAAATGTTTTAATAGTGTTGGAACTTGGTAATATTGGTAATATTTTGGGGTGGCTGGAACGGATTATCTGCATAATCGGAAAGAATTTCGCCTTAAGAACTCGCCTCCGGAACGGATAAAATTTGTATGCCGAGCAGTGTTGGGGGACCTTACATTTTTAAAGTAACTGATTACTTTTTATAGACAGTAATTTTGTAATGTTATTAGTTACATTACAGCGCTACTTTCTGATAAAAGTAACTAGTTCGAGTACTTTTCCATTGCAGAAAATGAAAACTCTTTTGTGATTCCTCATGCATGTTGTTTTAGTCAAGACCTTTATAATTATTCTACCATCATCACTCAGCCAAGTTTGGCCCATAATCTGATAACTACTAATACCCCTATCTCACCTTCGCGGTTTCGCACGGTGGCCGTAAGTACGGTTCATCATGATTCACCGCGAGTTTTGGCGCTGTGATTAGGTTTCCATCTTTCCACGCATCAGTCCTTGCATAGTCAAACCACATAGGTGAGATAGGGGTATAACAGCAGGAATAACAGATTGAACGACGAGAACTGTTTTTAAATAAAACTTAAACTGAGAGGAAACATGCATCTGGTTTTCGTTCATTATTAATGATTAATCTATTATTGATTGTTTTGTATGTTGTTAGTCTTTCAGCTGCTCCCTTCGAGGGGTCGCTACAGCGGACCAACTGATCCGCACAACAACCTTGGCACAGGTTTTACACCGGATGCCCTTCCTGATGCAACCCTCCCATTTTATCTGACCGGCACTGCATCCAGTGGCGGGGTTTGAGCATTGGCTGGGAATCGAACCTGTGCCTTCCACATGGTAGGCGAGAAACCTAGCACTGAGCCACCAATACCCCTACATACAGATATAGATATATGAAAGGCAACACGGTGAGTTAGTGGGTCTGTGTGCACGGAGTTTGCATGTTCTCCTCGTGCTTGTTGGGTTTCCTCCTACAGTCCAAAGACTTACAGATTAGTCTAATTGCCATTCCCAAATTGCCTGTAGCGCGTGAATAACCATGTGAGTGTGTGCGCCCATGCAGGCTCTTCCCCGCCTCAAGTCTCCTAGGATAGGCTCCAGGCCCCATGCGATAAAGTGGTACAGACGATGAGTGAGTGGCTCCAGGCCCCTGCATTAATGTATAAATGATGGGTTGCACAGTGGCTTAGTGGTTAGCAATGTCGCCTCCAGGGTTGGGGTTTCGAATCTCACCTCTGGTCTGTGTGGAGTTTTGCTCGTTCCCCATGGTTCTGCTTTGTGGGTTTCCTTCAGTTATTTCAGTTTCCTTCCACAATCCAAAAACATGCAATGTAAGCCGATAACCCATAGCGAGAGATACGGTGTTCGAGTGTGGGAGTTGTGACAGGTTGTTCAGGGTGTACCTAAAAGTTTCGTGGGATAGGCTCCAGGTCCCTGCAACTTTTACACAGGATAAGTGGTGTAGACATTAGATGGATGGATGGAATTTTTTTTTTGGCTGCGTTATAAATCTCCACAGGTAGAAACCTATGCCTGTAAATCTGTTCAAACTCAGAGCTCCTATAGAGGAGTATGGCCACCTTAAATCATGTACATTAGCAAAATTAAAATGCGCCCATGACGTTTAAGTAGAATCGATAACTGACGGCAACGGTTCGAGAGGGAAAAAAAAAAACATCTAGAAAGAACAGAAGAGTTGAATGACCTCAGATTGTGTATAAATCTTTGCCTGGGTGAAATCCTAATCTGTCATCAGTTCGATGACGAGCTGTGTGAGAATGCGCCTTTTCCAGTTCTTTCGCCGAGCTCCTGTCAAACACACCCGCTTTCATAATGGCTCTCTCGTGGCCGACGTGCCTCTGACTGCAGTAAACAGCTTTTGCTTCGCGGATTGACGTTGCTGCCGGTTGTTCCGGGTTCCAATTCAGCGTACTGCCCTGCTGTGGGGCTTTTCCGAGTGATAAGAGATAATAATGAGGGCCTTGGCCGAAAACCTCTTACACAGCTTTGTGTGTCCGTCTATAATATTACTCATTGTTTTAATTGCAGTAGAGTAGAACGTGACGTAGCATGATGATGTAGGAAAATAATCAACAAATTACTGGGTGTCACCTACTGTAGCGTCGCTAAAATAAAAATATTTTGGAGCAACATTGTATTATGTATTTACATTATAAACAACCGTTCTATTATCATTACCTCTGCTTTCTTGTACTATTGAACTTGTCAGTTCTGTTTATCAGAAACTAGGGCCGAAACGATTCCTCGAGTAATTCGATTACAAAAAATGATCGAGGCAAAATCTTCTGCCTCGAAGCTTCTTTTAATTCATTTTAAAAGATTGCGTTATGTTTTTGCGCAATTATTTGTTTGGCGTGACACAGCGCGCTTCCGGATGCAAGCCGCCAGTAAACACAGACAAGAAGAAATGCTTACGTCACCCTCAAAGTGGAAGGAGACGCAAACAGTTAGCTGTGTATTGATTTGAGGGAGCGTAATGAAAAGGAGCGATAAAATTATATTAAAGTTTATTTTAATGTGTGCCTTAGTTTTTTTGGTACTTAAAGTCATTTGAAATACCTTTTTTTAGTTTTTGCATCTGAGAAAAGGCTTTAAAATAAGAATGTATGGCACT
>JAOVVA010000054.1:18947427-18970600 GCA_028565275.1 Leiocassis micropogon
GAAATACCTTTTTTTTTTAGTTTTTGCATCTGAGAAAAGGCTTTAAAATAAGAATTTATGGCTCTGTAATGCACTTAATTCATCTCAGTCAACTTTAAGGAAGGAGTCTCCAGTGTCAGCTTTTACGACGTCCCATTATGTTTCCCATTATGTTTCTGATACATAATACACCCCTTGTATTGTGAATAATGACAATGTTTATTTATTTTTGATTAAATGCTGTATGCATTTAAAAAATAAAAGTTGATTTTTCTTTGGTAGAACACTCGATTACTAAAATATTCGATAGCTACAGCCCTATCAGAAACATAATGGGACCTCGTAAAAGCTGACACTGGAGACTCCTTCCAAAAATGCTATAATAGCATACAAGTCCACATCCTTGTTGTTACTAAGCATTAGATGTACATTACAATCCAAAATACAACCGAAGATCAGATAAATAGAAAGCAGGACCTTTTCCAGCATTGTCTAGGTATAGCAAACTAATCAGCCCCTTTCTGACCAATCAGAATCGAGCATTCATAGATGCTGTTGTACTAACCTATATGTCTAACATTGGAGTGAGTTGGGATGTTTTCACACTGATTTGTACTGTGCCCAGGAATGATTGCTCTCGCCTTTCCCACTAAACCGAGTTCATATTGTTTTTGTACTCCGTACTCAGGTGCACTTGCTGCAGGTACTCGGTTTGTGGGCCGCCATTAAACTCGAGAGAAGAACAGAATAAGTCAGCTTTCGTGTCATGTTTGATATTATCGAGGGGGAAACATTAAGAGCGACCCTCTCGCGCACCTTCCTACTTTATTAGCTATGGCTCTGTAGGTCGGAGGATGAGTTTGGCGCGTCCAACACGTGCACACAGATTTCGGAGGAGGCCGACAGCAACGGTGATGTCTAAACAGCGTGTTTAGGTCCGATTGGCTACCATATCTGATTCGATCTGTTCCTGAGTGTGGAACGGTTGTGTTCTTGGAAACTATCCCGGGGCCCTAATGTGAAAACGCCCTGTAGAATGCGGTATTGGGTTTGATGGTGTGACTCCAGCATTCGGAGCTCAGCTTCAGAGATCTCAATCTGAAAATTATTTTCTATAAAAGGACAACACAATCTCGGCCACATGTGAGAGAGAGTGAGAGACGGTGAGGACGTTCCCCGCTTTTTGATACTGATAAAGAGATCATTTCTCCCGTGCAAATCGATCATAATTACTCCAGGCGTAGTAAGACATTACTGAAGAGATGTATGTCCGGAGATCTTATCCGATTTGTGCTGCAGTACTTAACGCGCAGACGCTTCTGATTGAGCTACTTGTTATGCTTCATTCAGTCAGATCTCGGTGACGCTGTGAAACATTTACATCACTCGGGGAAGATGTCTGCTCCAGCAGCTTGCATGCCGAAGGGCTGGTTTTTCTCTTTTGTGTGCTGACACTGGCTGCTTCACAATGTCCCAGCTCCAGCTGTGAGGAGTGTGTGTGTGATGGAGAGAGGAGTGTCTCCATTAGAGCGCCTCTAAACAAAGGCATTGTTTTTATCTCGGTGTAAGAAAAAGGCACAGATTTCCTTTCTCTCTCTTCCTCTGTGCTAGAGGTCACAGCTCTCTCTATCTCGCCGTCTTGCCTGATGATGATTCTTGTTGTTGTGCTCGGGACTGAGAGTAAGTGCGCTCTGCCGCGGATTCGACAGGAAAAGAGCTCTGACTGAGGATAATTTGAGCTGATGTGCTCTTGTGTGCACCGGCAAGTCGCAATGTCATTAACGTACATCAACCTGTGTTCGAGGTACAAACAAAAACGAAAAAAAAACTAAATAGAGCACGGACACCACTTTTTGTTAGCTACTATGATGAATGACGTATATTTTGTTTGCCCCGTTGACACTTTGAGCAGCCATGTTGATTTGATTCTGAGCGAGGGAACTGCTTTAGCTAGAGTAAGGGGAGCGTGGGGCGTTCAGTTTTTAGCCTTACGTAATAGTAAAGAGAGTCGTTTTTTTAGCATTTAGAAATGCTATATGCAGCTAAACGTCATTACTGCTTCTTTTACTTGTTAGTTAGGATCGTCAGAAGCAAATGTCTGACACTGAACATGGACTGATGGATTACATTTGAAAGAAAATTGAATACCTGCGGATCGTTTTTTTTTTTCGTTACGATCGCTTGACAAACGACAGAATCGGTTACTAAGCAAGTAAGCCAATAAAATACAGTACTGTGCAAAGTACTGTCTTGAGCTACTCCTCATTTCTTTATATTAGAGTCAATTAATGTATGTTGATTAAATGAAAAGCAGCACGATGGCATCGTGATTAGCACAGTGGCCTTGCAGTTCCAGGGTCGAGGGTTCGATTCCCGCCTCGGGTCTGTGTGCATGGAGTTTGCATGTTCTCCAGGTACTCTGTGTATGAATGGATCAGCACCCTGTCCTTCTTGAACAATTCATAGGTCATTGTATGGCTTAACTGATAAAAGGCATTCCTGTGAAACTGCTCCGGGACAGGGACTGAAGTGAAAATGAGACTACTGAGACGTATTCCTCACGACCACATTACAAATACAAAGAAATTCGTCTTGCTCTTTGGAAGCAAAATAGGAAGAAATGGGGGGGGGGTCAAGACTTTTGCACAGTACTGTATATCTGTATAACAACTCCTTTATCCTCTTTGGACTTCAGGTGTTGTTTATTACGCTCTCTCTAGACAGCATGTGAGACGCAGAGACACAGACGCGACACCTCATGACAGGTTTGGGAAAAAAAAAGGACACGGATATTCACAATTTTACAAGATGTGTTACAGGTGTGTGTGTGTTTTGCGTGAGGGAGTGTGAGGCTGTTTGTGCCCGCTGTGTATCGCGGATCGTCTGAGCGACACGAACATCTCATTTCTTCATTGCTGCCACTGCGTGTTATACTCACAGTCTGAGAGAGTGAGAGAGAGAGAGTGAGAGAGAGAGTTGTGTCTCTACATACCACGCTAATTTGATGAGCGGAGGAGGGGGTCACACACATGTTCATTTAGTCTCTCTCTGCATGAGTGATTTGAAAGGCAGATCGAGGCATGCCGGGGAAGCGAGTGTGTGTGTGTAGCTGTGTGTGTGTAGAAGCGAGTCCACGGTGATTGGACTACAGCGGCCCAAGCCCAGCCAGTCAGGGAAGTCCTGCTGCCTTTAGTGACAGGCAGATTTTCCTCCAGCATCAGCGTGAGGGATTGATAATCACACCAGTGTCTGGAGCTACTGCAGGAGACACACACACTCATGCACACACTCATACACACTCAATTATACATGATTTTTAGCACAGTGTGTTCTTTTTAAAACTCTTACCATGTCTCGTCTACAGGAGCGATGGCTTCAGTATGATTCTCTAAACTGAGAAATGAACAGACAACCTGCTCACACTCTTAGAAAAAGCACTTAATACTCAATTATGTATTATTATACATTATATACATACTTGATATCAGAGCTCTGAGAGAATATCCGCCATATTGATCACCACTACAGTATGTGTTCTTTTCCATTTCTATCTGTCCGCTTAAATTGATTATACAGTATTTGTTCCAATAACGGCTTAATAGGGAAACGTACAAACGTTAAACGGTCTAAAAAACGCTTATTTTTAAAAACACCGCCTCTACAGCATTTATAGAAACCGGAAACCTCTTGTATGTTCTACACAGCGTAGTGGTTAGCACTGTGCCATCGCACCTCCAGGGTCGAGGGTTCGAGTCCCGCTGCTGCTGGAGACATGGAACATAGCGCTACTGAATCGATTAGAATAATGTGCACTTCAAATTAAATCTACCCATGATCCGTGGCTCTAACTCTGATCCTGAGACTAAAACTCATATTGAAAGCTAAAGCATCAGCCGAATTATCCATTTTGTTTTGAAAAACTTGAACAAAACCACAGCTTTTTTCATTCTGTTCAATTCCAAATTATTTATAATTGGAATGAAATTTACAATTATGTTAATCTTTAAATAATTCCAGTTCCAAATCCAATTCCAGGTTTTTTTTTTAAATACTGCTCAGAGTACTGCGTTAATTGTTACAGATTCGGGTTTTCAGAATACCTGATACCGATAGTGGGTGTCGTTCCTGCAACATTTCTACTAGGGAGCGGGCGATATCACAACATACATCACGATATTCAGGGATTTATCGGTCAGTAACCAGCAGATTAGATTAGATTTTAAAAACAAGACCAGTGTGACAGTTCTTCTTCAATAGTTTCCTTTCTGCTCGTCATGTAGAGTTGTTACATACAGTACACGTTCCTGCTCAGGAACTCGACGTACATTGAGATTTGTTTTTTTTGTTTTGTTTTTTTCCCCAACGGTTAGCGCCGTATTTCCATAAAAAGTTCCTGAATGTTAGTAGGATTCATGTTGAATTAAGGTCGGAACTGATCAGATGTTTGAACTGATTCAAACAGGGTCAAGGTCACAGCAAGGTCAAATGTCTGATTAATTTTTTGTTTACTAGCTTTCTCCCTTGTTTGTTGAGTATCGTAAGAGCATGTGAGGCATGCAAATGAGTAACAAGGACTAGATTTGTTAGCGTTGCTAAACTGTAGCTAAACTAAAGCTAACCGACTTTAAGAATCCGAAATAACCTTCACATCCATCCATCTAGGAACCTCTGTAGTCCGACTGGGGACCGTGGAGGCCAATCCCATTTTACGATTGTGGTAGGATCTCCGGTCAACACTCACACGTGCATTCACACAATACGGGTATTTTGGGAACGCCAATTAGGCTGATCTGCATGTTTTTGGACTGTGGGAGGAAACCGGAGAACCCGAAGGAAACCCACCAATCACGGGGAGAACATGCAAACTCCACGCACAGGAGGGAATCGAACCCTCGACCCTGGAGGTGCAAGGTGAAAGTGCTAACCATTAAGCCACCGTGCCACCAACCTTCTCATAGAACTGAATAAACCTGTTTAACGCCTGTTAACACAAGTATAAACATAGATCGGTTATGATTATTAAACCGTGGACCTCGCGTCATCGATCCAGCTGTCACTTATCCGCTTCATGTGAACGATATGGCCTCTCCATAACTCAGCACATCAATCCAATAGCATTTATCATCCCCTGTTAAATTGTAGTGTTGAGACTTTCAGCTCTTGTTTATTTAATAATATTCAGCGGGCAGGCTTGTGCCTCGTGTTTTCTCTCCGTGAGCAAGACATGCTAGTGGCATGCCTTTTTTTTTTTCTTTTCCTTTTCTCGCTAGAGTGACACAAGCAATGTGTCCATGTGTCAGTTCTGTCGCAGTGCCTCTAAACACAATCGCTTAAGTGTGAGCCATCCACTTTTCTCTCAGTCAGCAGCCTCAGGCTAAATGACATAACAAAGTCTTTAGCTCAAGGTATGTTAGCTTTCATTACGGCGGAAAAGCCGGCGTATAAGATCTGACACGAGGATCGGTGGAGCAGAGAGAAAATAAATTCCCTACCTGGAATTTCACACCCGGGTAAGAAAAATGAAATGACTGGAATTAAAATTCCGAGTAAAAATCAAAAAGCGAAAAATTGTATTCCGCCCACGTCTCTTAAGAGCAGATGTTGCCAGCACACAGCACAAACATCCCCCTGAATGTCACGGGGTATCTCAGTTGCCAAGGCTAATATGAAGAAATATTTACTTCTCAGCGGAGAGATATTAAAAAGCGTACTTATTCCATCATATTTGATCAATGCAACCTAAGATTCTATCCTCAATGCAGGTTTGTAATTAAAAAAAGCCTTCAATAGATGAGACGTGTTTGCTATATGAACTGGAACGTCTATGCTTTGTATTATATTATCACATGGTAGATGCTCGTAGTAGCCATCTCTTCAAGTGCGAGGCCAGGCAAAGAGCATCGATAGCGTGGGTGCTCGTTATCCTGCCTGACTCTTCAGTACTCAACTGAAAAGTCCATCCTGGATCTCACACACCTGCCACAGAGAGAGGAGTTCAGCTCTCATCATCTCCTCATGCTTTCCCTACAGAGAGACAGAAAGCATCAGAAAGAGAAGCAATGCAGAGAGCAAAGAAGTGTGTGTGTGTGTGTGTGTGTGTGTTGTGTGTGTGTGTGCGGCTGGGTGGTGTGTACGCCGTTAGTTGCGTAGCAACAAGATCTTACATATCGCAAGCGCCGCTACATTTGGTGGCGGGTCTGTCCAGCACAGCCTCTCTCTCTCTCTCTCTCTCTCTCTCTCTCTCTCTCTCTCTGTAGTTAATTAAACCCAACTGAAATCAGAGTTTCCACTGCGTGCTCAGCCAGCAAGCGATGTCCTTCCAGTTCGGTTTCGCTGAGCCAGTGTCCAGTGTCGACAGAGATGCCTGTTCTCGTCTTGGCTGGCAGACGAGAAACTCAATGCTCTCTCTCTTCTGGTGTCAGCTGATCCACCTTATCCAGTGGGTTGATGTGTTCTGAGATGCTTTTCTGTGCACCGTGGTTGTAAAGAGTGGTTGTTAGTGTAGCGTTGGAATGTGGTGTAAAAAGTTGACCGATTAGTCAACAATAAAACAGTGTAGAATAGAATATTTCTTCACATATCGTGATATGGTATTGTTGGTGTATTGGTCAGTAATAATAATACTAATAAGGATAAAAGAATAAAAAAGTGGCCTTCAAGAATGTGTAAAAAGAAGCAGCGGTCACAAAATTGTTATTATTGCTAAGAAAAACCCCAGCGTTGGTCCTGAGCTTAGTCCTTCTCTACACCTAAGGCGACACACTTCTCCAAACGATGGATTCTCCAAACTGGTGGAGACCGTCTTTAAAGAAGCCTTCTTTTTGGCTCTTGAGGAAAAGTTCGAGCTCAGGAATCACCTTTTGTAACGTGGTTGATGCCATGACGTGGTTTGTTCAAGTGATGGAAGAGGAAGAAAACACTGGGTGCGAGGTTGAAGGAGTAGGTGGGGGGTGAGAGTTCAAGAATTTCGTACCTCAAGACGGCCGTAAGTTTTCCCCGTTTCGTGAGCTGAATAGGCTGGCGCGTTGTCGCCCCGGCGCATTCCACGGCGCTTCGCCTTGGTTTTGACATTACTTGGGCAGATATTTTCTGTTTATTTTCATACAGTAATACAAATCGTACGACCACTCCTCGTAGAATCAAAATGAAGCTTCTTGTCATGCCTGGTAGCACAAGTGTAAACCTGATTGGTTATTATTAGATGGTGTGATTGAGCCAGCTGTCACTTATTCCGCTCATGTCAACAATACAGCTGCCACGTGACTTATCACATTAAGCTAGAATGATTTATTGGCTTGTATTGTGTAGCGGTATTGGCATGGTGTTATTCTCGCCATGATTTATTTACTTATATAATAAATGTATTCATCCAGCCAGGGCTGTAATCCTCATCCTTCCTGAACTGTGCGTCCTGTTCTAACCCACTACTGCCTCACTGGATTCGCCTTTTTCAGTCTTAAAATGGCCGAAGGCTAGACTGGACACGCAGCCAGTCCTGGCTCGTTCAGGGTTCAGCGGCCAGTCTCTGGGCGTCCGACTCCGGTTATGTAAGCCGTCTCCAGACTGCCTGCTCTTGGAAGCGGTACAAGGCTTTTTTTTTTCCCTTATGCATGCTCGAGCAGGCTGCTCCTGGCCGAGCTTCACGCATGTATCTAAAGCGGCTTGCACAACAGCTCTCCCACTCAGCTGTCTGGGTGATGGGTTTATATGCGCGCTTTTTATGGCCTCTGGATTCTTTTCTTCTTCATCTTATGAAGCAAGAATGTTTTATTACTCTACTGTTCCTGCATTGTTTTTTTTTTTTTTTAAGTTCTAGAAGTTTCCTCCAGCCGAGCCCATAGTCCTGAACTGTTTCTCATGATGCTTATGTTCATTCTTACCTGTATTCTTGTGTCTGGGTGTGTTTGTGTACTTGATCCATGACCGTGTTTTGGCACGGAGCTGCAATGTCGCTGATTCACGTTTTTCTTGCGTAACAGCGAGAGTGAGAGTGAGAAGCTGATTGTCAGCTCGTGCTGATGTTCTGATAAGAGCTGTTACAGTAAGATCTACACAACACAAATTACGAGAGCTTTTTTTTTTTCTTCTTCTTCTTTCCGCTGCGTTATCTACCTTGCACAGCGACCTCTGCTCCCGGTATCGCCCGTGTCCTCGAGCGATCCGAATGCTAACGACGGGCCGTGACAGGACACACCGGTTTACCCGAGTTTAACACAATGATTTACTGACCTTGCCGTTTCTCCGTGCTGTATATTTGTAACGGCGTCTGGTTCAGGATCACACTGGCCGGACTAAAATAGGAAGGAGTGTGAAAGCCGAGCACGGGTCAGACCTTGGTCTTTAGTTTGAGTCATGTTTCTTCCAGCTGTCATCTCGGTCCGCTGTCCTTTTCCTCCAGTGAATGGAGCAGCTGCTCAGGGCCCTGAAAGAGTGTGACGTCTCAGAGTACAGTAAAAGTGCAATAAAGCCCGAGGCACAAAGCGTGTTCATACAGGCTGTGTTTAGGCTTTGTTTAGCAGTAGGGTCGTCAGAGTGTCACGGCGTATGATCAGCCCGTTTCCGTCAAATTTCGTCCAAACCATTTCATCTCATCTTTTGTGTCCGGCGACAAAGCTGCATCTGGACTCGCTCCCAGTGGTGCTATAGAAATTCAATATGTTTGGATTAATATTGTGAAACTCTGTGATATTTAAGACTAGTCTTGTTATCATGTTCAACTGTTAATGTGCAACACGGCAAGTCATGAGTAGTGTGTTGTAAGGGTGGATTTTCAATCCAGAGTTCGTAGAAGGTCTGCACAAACCCAATTCCTGCGTGCGACGGATTCACATTTTGCTCCATGGTCACATGACTCCAAATGGTCACTTCAACCCCTACGGAAACGAACAGTCATGCCATCTGTCTGCATAACGTGGTCCAGTTGTACCTCAAACGAGGAGAGGAATACTTCTGTTATGTCCAGCCACACTTGGTGTGTGTGTGTGTGTGTATGTATGTGTGTATATATATATATATACTGTACACACCACCTTTTTTCTCTAAGTTTTTCATTCATCAACATCCAGAGAGCTGTAATGGGTCAGCTGGATATGCAGCACAAACACACCATCTCTGCATGTTTCTCCGACCTTCGTACTGTGTATTAACTTTTAATGGGGAAGCTTCTTTTGTTTTTTTATTTTTTTTATTTTTTATTTTTGCTATTTAAAAATGCATGAGACTGACAGAGGGAATGGGAGAGAGAGAGTGAGAGAGAGATGCCAGAGTTGTTTCGTGAGGAAAGAGAGCGACAATTCTGCCATCTGACATGTTGTGTGTGGGGGATGGGGAGGAGGTGGGAGTCACATGTGCTACTACAGGAACGGGAGAGGAAGAGTCAGAGAGGAGCTAATGAGAGGAAAGGTAATGGCGGGTTTCGGCTATATGTCCCCGTAATCTCTGAAAAAAGAAAACAGAACTTTTTCAGGACACCCTGAGAACTCAGCTCCAACATCCACTTTGATAGGTTGCGTGATTCATTAATATCATTGAAATGATTTTCCTGCATAGCATTTGTGCACCTCTTAAGATTTTAGACCACAATACTATAATATTAACCTATATGAGTAATCTTCTACATTTGACTCTATTCGTGTCGGCTGTTTTTTGTTGTTGTTGTTTTTTTTCCCTCAATCCAATAAAAAAAAAAAAACATCACGTTTTATATTACTGTAATGTACGTTTCATGTTGTCTTATAGCTCATCCATGAGATACGATACAAGCTTGCACTTGCGCGTCATCCGAGCACGCTGCACTGTTTCATCACTCACACTTAATAGGTTCTGTTAAAGTGTGTTATTCTAATAAACCGTGTTTATATGAACCATAAACTTGTCTACTTTTAAATATCGGTCTACTATAATTTCCATGCAAGGACACACAAGCTTTTACAATCTGACGCTGATGCAGTGCACGCTCAGGCAGCGAGATCGATACTGGATTGTTGTGTCTTGGTACAGTTTACAAATGTGTGGAGAGAAAGGTAAGGGTTAAGTGACGGGTGTAATGGAGAGACATAGAGAAGAAGGGACACGGTGTTCATCTGACATCTGTCCTGACAGGATTGCTTCTCACCTGTTCCTTTCTCTCACACGCTGCCTCTATCTTAGTCCCACACACACACACACACACACACACACACACATTTCTAAAGAGTGAGTGGGAGGCTCCAAAAGGCTACGAGTGATTAAAAACACAGCAGGCTTGTTGAATCATTTTGGAGTCGAATCCACATTATGCAAGCGCCGTCTGTTAGCCAGCATGGTCTCCAGTCCTGCGTCCAGGGCAGCATAGCCCGTATGTTGTAAGAGGAGGGTTCCCTCTCGTCTTCGTTTTTTACTTACCTCAGTTTACTCACAGCAGGAAGTACCATGAAGCAGGTTCCTGCAGGCTGATAGCTGGAAGCACAACGTCGCCCAGTGACTGTGGTTAAAGTTTGCTGATAAATGCAGCGTAGGACATAAAAAAAATAAAAATAAAAACCCACACTTTTTCACATCTCTACAGTGAAGTGTGGTGGTGGTGCTGCCATCATCAAGTTAACCGTCTGCTGTGCGGTTTTCTTCCTTTTTGTTTTTCAGTAATGGTGCTTCAAACGTTGGAATGTAAACCAATATATAATATTATATTAGTGCTGTCAATCGATAAAAAAAAATTTAATCTAGTTAATCACAGTCATAGCTCAAGCTATTTAGAATGAAACTTGCTGTTCAGCACACCTGGTTTTCTCAGTTATCTTGTCATCCGCGCTAAACGTGCCATTATCACACAGAACCGGGGAGGCCGCGCGGCGATTATGGGAAGCCATTAGGGTCAAACTTGGTCATATGATTCATTTTTGTAAAAAAAAAAAAAATCTTGATTAATCCCATGCGTTAATGTGTTAATATAGACCCTTATCTATCTATCTATATATACAATCCTGGTTGAGGTGGGTCGAAGCCCACTGCAGTCATTCACAGAAGCATTCAGTGAGTGGAACGCCTAATCCTTGAAAATTGAGGGAAAATTGGTCGCTGAATTGCACAAGAGACACCCCTGTCTGTGTGAACTGTACGCACAAGCATTAACGAACACCCCTCACACATTACAGAAACTCGGCTGGGAGTCTTTCCCCACATCACCCATACAATCTTGACGTCGCTCCCAGTAATTTCCACACGATTGGGCCATTAACGGGGTTCCTGGGAGGCCTGGGTGTTTTATACACGGTCCGATCATGGCATTCTATCTTGATTGTATCCAAGCACTAGTGAAACGCTGGGATAAGTGCAGTAGTGTAGCAGGGGATTATATAGAGATATAAAAGGTAGATTAAACTCTCATAACTGTATTGTTATTCTGTGCAGTCAAAAGTCTTGGTGTGACTTGAACAGCCCTGTTAATATACTGCTTCAGGTATCCTATTAATTCGAATTCTGTGATAAAGGAGCGTAGATCCGAGAGAGAGAGAGAAGAAAGAGAAGAAGGCTGGCTCGGCTCGTTAACAATTAAAACAGCTGTACTTGTTGACCTCAGTGTGTTAGTCATGCATGAGAACAGAACACGCTGGGAACACGGTTTATATAAGTCCATAAACCGCTTAGACTGAGCATTCTGTGGAAGAACTGTTTGTTTGATTCCTCGTTCGGGCTCAACCTCGTCTTTTAAAGTAAGAGCCGTTTCTGCATCGGACGCACTTGCCAGGCTTGGCATCTCGTCCGCTTCCCAAAGAATGAAAATAGCTCTTGGTCAACAGCATTTGAAGTTTTAGCTAATCATTAATGCGTGTCGCCCACAAGGAGCAATTTCTTTCCTGAAAAATGTGCCGTAGCAGCGTTCACGGCTCATTTCTCTCTCTCTCTCTCTCTCTCTCTCTCTCTCTCTCTCTTTCTCTCTCGTTTCTCACTAAGGCTCTCTATTTGTCCAGCTCCAAAAACCAGTATGTTGAGCTGCAAACCATGACTCAGGCTCCAGAAGCACTCGTTCTCCTTCAAGCCCTTTCACTCGGCAGTTTTTTTCTCCTTCTCCCTATCTCTCTCGCTCGCTCTCTCTCTCTCTCTCTATCTCTATCTCTCTCTGTCTCTGTTTTGAGAAATTTCGGAATCCCAAAAGGGAATTGTAGATCTGTAAAAATCACCCCCCAAAAAATGTGTGCCAGCTTTGTAAACTTGGCTCACATGGTGCAACTAAGACAAATACTCTTTTCCCAGCACCAGAAATAGACCTGATGGAGGAACAAGGAATGTTTTCATGATGCACAGCTGTGTTTGAGTGGGAAGAGAGCTACGGTGTAATGGTTTTTCTTCTTCTTCTTCTTTCCCTTCTCAGGTATACGTGGAGTTTGATGACCTGGAGTGGGAGAAGCGCGAGTGGGTGAAGGTGTACGAGGACTTTCAGATCTTTCTTTTGGAGCAGCAGCTCGTCTGGGCCAGGAGGAAAGAAGTCTCGCAGCTGCAGGGAACCCGGGCCAAACAGATCCAGTGGCCTGCTCTGGTGAGTGGCCTCCTGATCCAGTACTTTCCTTTTCTTCTTCATGCCTGAGTGCGTTTTTCTTTTTCTTTCTTCTTTTCTCTCCGTCTCTCTCTCTTCCGGGCTGTGGTGCAGGGATCCACAGCTGGGCCTGTTTTATCAGGCTTCGCAAACGCGAAAGGGAAAATAATGCGTCTTTCTTCTCGCACGATTCGAGGTTCTTTTAGATCAATGACTCGCATGTGACAATAAAGTCGGTTTGCTTGGAGCGTTGTTAAGCCCTGCTGAGCAGTTTGGGGAAAATAACAGAGGGTGGAACTCCAGCTGAAAGATGTGACTGGAGGGCTGGAGGGCTGTCTATGTGTGTGCGTGTTTGTGTGTGTGTGTGTGTGTGTGTGTGTGTTCTTGTGTGGGGGGAGAGAGAGAGAACAGTGGTAAAAGTTAAACCGTGCTCTTAGTGGCTTGTTGCTGAGGTCGTGTGCTGTTTTGATTATGTAACGGCGTGTCGTACAGCGCCATCTGGCCCAGGCACACAAGATAAGAGTACAAAACAAAGCACCAACAATGCGCACACACACACACACCACAAGAAGAACCCACAAAGTACCCCGTAAACTTGTTGTGTAGGCACAGATATTTATGCATTCGTAATAAAATAAAATGTTTTTTTTTTTTTGCAATACCTGGCAGCGTTTCTCTTTGAAACAGGCACGTCATTGTTTGTAACGCGTCTTCTCTTTCATCTGTCACCATTTATGTAGAGAGTGAGATAATCTTATCTATCATGAAAAACAACCGTCTGGTCGACTAGCTAGACTTTCTTTCTTTCAGCAAAATAAGCATTATTATATATCTATTCGTTCTGTTGCTGGGATTATTGTAATGTGTAGTTTGAGGCAGAGTTTGATGCTCATTCAGATGTTTGTACACTTGATCATAGGTGAAATAACTGAACAAAGAGGACACAGACTCATATAGGTCATAAATCCAATCCAGTGACTGCACCAAAATAGTACATATATAATATACAACGTATGCTGTATCTAATTTTCCCAACATGCATCATTTTCTTTATTATATTATATTATACATGCTCCACGTTTAATGAAAAACGCCCATGACGATGAAAAACTATATGTACACACTATCGACAAAAGTATTTGCCCAAACCTGCAATATTATTGTATCCAAATACATATACTTCAATATGGACTTGGTCCCCCTTTTAAGGCTATAACAGCTTCCACTCTTCCTGTAAGGCTGTGTGGAACTTCGTGCCCATTCATTCTGTAGAGCATTAATCAGGTCAGGCACTGATATTGGACGAGAAAGTCTGGCTCACGATCTCCATTCCAGTTCATCCCAAAGGTTCTCGATGGAGGTTGAGGTCAGGGCTCTATGTTAGGACCAGTCAAGTTCTGCCTCAACGAACTCATTCAACCATGTCTTTATAGTCCTTGCTTTGTGTCATGTTGGATTATAAAAGGGTCTTCCCCAAACTGTTTCCTTAAAGTTGGAAGCGTACTGTAGCATTGTCCAACTAGCACTCTTCCTTACGTCCATTCGATAAACAACAAGAAGTTTGGCTAATACATTTGTCCGTATTATTTAATATATGATGTACTGTTTATATAATTTTTCTTTTGTCAATGTTATGCACACTGGGACAGCGTTAGCATTAGGTTGTTTTTAAAAGTTGACTTTGAAAATGACTTTGAAAAACCCTGCCTACATGACAATGGGATAACGTTAAACAAATGCCCCTTTGCGAAACCGACTTCAAAACAAAACGAATGTAAAAGCAGTGACCTCGGACTCTGGTTGCTGCAGTGAAAGAGCTGTGTGCTCACCACGGGACCACTAGGGAACTGGGGAATGCTGTTACATTACAGTAGAGGAATTTGGAAGCCTCAAATGCGCCTCAAAAACAAAGAGGTAACATTACAATACTGAGATAGGAGATGCATGACATGAGATACACACGCTGTGCGTGGGAAGCTGTTGTACCCGTACCGATCTCTGGTCGTAATTTAGTTTAGTTTTTCCATTTTCTGGTTTCTAAACCCTGTTAGATACTTGAGGAACCATGGACGTGGATGGATGGATGGATGTTAATCGACTCTTCGTGATGTTCCCGCTTATCATAGTTCCATGCACATTAGTATTGTTAAACCTTTCTTTGCTGTAAAAGAACTAACTAGGACCGTAAATGTGGCACAAGCAACAAGAACCTGCATCAGTAAAAAAAAGTCTCAGAAAGTACGGTCATGTGTTTGTTTGGAAGTCTGTTCTTGCTGTACTGTACATCATCAGACCACCGTGTGCTCAAAGACGTGTCTCTGGAGTCCACCGGCTTCCACTGACGCAGGTTTATAAAGCTGCGCTCAGTCATCACACACTATTTGACTAATTAACTCAGCCGGCTCCTGACGAAGCAGTAATTACCCACCGCTCACACGTTCGGCCGCCGTGTGGCCTCAGGGAGACTATAGTGTCCTCTTTCTCTGTCTCGTTCACATTTCACTACTGCTCTCCGTCTTATCTGTTGCTTCTGTCTCCTAAGTTTCTTTTTTAAAATTTTTTTTAATTTGTTTTGTCTCTTCAGTGCTCCCCCACCCCTCCGTCCTTACACAACCGCATTCAGGGCGTCATTATTTATGGCTGCTGTTTCAGTAGAATGCAGATTTTTACTGCCGGTGGATCGGCCTTACTCAGCAGCGAGGCCCTCCGCTCTCTGGCACACTTTGGCCTTTGTCTGCACTGTCCTTTGATATATGCTTTCCCTCCTCCCTCGAACTGAGCGGGACGATTGTTCCTCTCCCCTCTGTCCTGACCGCAACGCCCAGCTCTATTGACAGAATGTGACCTGAGAATTGCAGGCCAGGGGCAGCCGTGGCCGTCATTCTCCTCCGGCCCCATTAAAGCAGTTTTGCTTTTGGCCTCCTGCCCAGGATATTTACGTCCTGCCCCGGGCTTCTCTTTTTTACCCCTCCAGCACTCCTCTTTACGTCTTCATTTTCTTCTTCTAGAAGAAGCCAGTTTGTTCCTCTGTGATTTTGGTTAGTAGCCAGCATGTTTTTTTTTTAGTTTTTTTTTGTTTTTTTTCCCCTCTCACCCTTGTTTGAACGTCTTGCCCTTCCAGCGCCACGTTTACACACATGCATGCTCACAGGGACAGCAGTAGTTGCCTGTAAAATGAATAGGTTTAAATGATTTTTTTTTTTTGAAGATGAAACTAGTTGTCCTTCCTTGGCTGTTAACGATTGAGTGTAAATCTGTTCTCACTGTTGTCACGTTCACTTGATTCATGACACGAAACGATCAGCGGCTCAGTTGCGACCTCTCTCGCTCTCTCGCGCTCTCTCTCTCTCTCTCTTACTTCACAGGGTCAAGCTCTAACCCTGATAACAAGTAGCACACCCCCTCTCTAATACACCCCCCCCGCTTCACGCTTCATTTACACATAGCGCTCGCTGCTAAATTAAGTACCACGCATGTCACTCTGTCATGAGAGACAAAATCAGTCCTGCGAGGAACAATGCGCCCGTCTTATAAGCCTCAAGAAACGTGCCATAAAAACCCATTATTTTGATCAGCCGGCGCTGGTGATTTTAATGGAAGACTGGGACCGCCCGTGTTTGGGATGATCGCTATCACACAGCGTGAAAGCAAGTTCTGGTGCGGTGGAGTGAAAATGAACACGCCGGCTTCTCCCTGTTTTTTTTTTTTTTTTTTTTTTTTTTTTTTTTAAATCTTCGAAGCATAAAGTGAGCGTAGTGCAGACTGAATGCAGAATGCAAATGTCCTTATCACCGGTTCTGCTACTACGAATATGATATGTGCTAGTGGACACTAATTCAAACCTTATTAGGATGTTT
Source organism: Leiocassis micropogon (assembly GCA_028565275.1). Taxonomy (NCBI): domain Eukaryota; kingdom Metazoa; phylum Chordata; class Actinopteri; order Siluriformes; family Bagridae; genus Leiocassis; species Leiocassis micropogon. The sequence goes on from JAOVVA010000054.1 coordinate 18,963,775, forward strand.
TATTAGTGCGGTTAAATGCTGAGGCATAATCAACCGCAAAGAATGTGGCAAACTTTAACGGCCATGCTCAGACTACAGATCCCATTTCCAGCCTTATAGTTAAATAAACAAATGATAATAAAAGGTAATAAATCTGTCTTTTATATCAAACTAATTTAACAGTTATTTGTATAACCCCAAAATTACAAAAAAAGGTTAAGAAGTTGTCATGTACACTGTGTGGCCAAAAGTTTTTGGACACCTGACCATCATTCCCACATGTGTCTACCGATCTTCTCATTCCAAATTTCGTCCTCCTCTACTGTTAGAACAGCTTCCACTCTTTTAGGATTTGATTTTTGCAGCGGGGATTTTGTGCTCATTCTGTCACAGGAGCATTAGAGCGCTTTCACATAAGGACCCCCATAAGGAACACTTGGTGGTCTCAAGGACGATACAGTGTACTCGGGCAATCAGATATTGAATTGAAGCAGAATGGAAGGAGATGGTGGTTTAGACGTGACATCATCAGTGCCATCGGGCCCCTCCAGAATCTCTGTGACTGATAGCTGATGAAGTACGAAGGCAAGCGAGAGCGTTACTCTTGACATTTTCTTTGAAATATCAATAATATTAGGCATAGCGAGAAGGCTGTCGCAAAACAACTAGGTGTATACCGCCAGCTGCTGTCCTGGAGGGTGAAAATACACAAGTGTACCCAAGTACAGAGAGAAATGATTATATTATAACGCTGACCAGTGGGGGTGGGCTTAGGGTGAGCAATTGTTTCCGTGCATGGTACAAATCAATCGTGCCTAGTGTGCCAGCACTTTCGGTGAGGTCAGGCTCTGATATGTTCCAGTTCATCCCATGGTGTGGGGTCAGGGCTCTGTGCAGGCTAAACTTGGTTTAGATGGTTTTGGTCTCATTATGGAACTCGCTTTGTGTGTGGGTTTTTTTTTTTTTTTTTTTTTTTTTTGTCTTGCTAAAACTGGTCTGGACGTCTTAAAAGAAGTCACATAGCTAAAGGCATCCCGTAAAAGTTTTGTGTTCAGTGCTCAATCCAGTGGAAATACTGGTTGGTTCTTGAAAAGGTTTTCTAAGCTCCAGCATAAAGACAAACGCATACAAAGGTCTTGAGCCACTATTTTGCTTCCAAAGAGACGTATTTTACTTCTTTATTGTATTTTGAGGAATACATCTATAGCCTTTCTAAAGCAGTTTTTTGGCGCTCATTTTTGGCAAGTTTTTGGCTCTCATTTTCAGTTCAGTCACCTGTACTGTACCTGAGCGGTTTAAAAGGAACGTTTTTGTTTGTTAAGCCACACAGTGACTTATGAAGTCATGATCTTATGTCAGATGATCAGGCCAGTGATTAGTATACTGGTGATGCTGAATAGTGAGTGGTTGGAACAGACGAGAGGGGAAATGAGGCTGCTGTTGAGAACCTTTATTGTACCTTTAGGCCTTTTGCAGCCTGTTACAGTAAAACATTTGTTCTCATTTCTTTAGTTTATGTACATAATTTAATATGAATGAAATGATGGGTGGCTCAAGACTTACAGTATGCCCAGTACTGTATTTCATCCAGAACAGGACTAATCATTATTTGCTTTACAAAATGAAAATGGATGGAGTTGATGAAAGCTGCATTGCAGTTCATGTTATCGTATAGAGACAAAACCTTCCCTCTGGCACATAGTGGCCTTAAATCCAAGCCCCATTCTTCTCCAAGTCTTATTTCTCGTCATGGTTGTTGGTGTGAACAGGAGCTAGATTAATGTTTTTCATTAGTGTAAGACGTCTGCTGGTTTCTGGAGGAAATCGAGCCCATCCCTTCTTCTGGGTGTCAATAAAGCCTGTCAGCGTGATCCATTCCCTGCTCTGTTTCTATGCTGGGTAATGACACATTAACCACACACACACACACACACACACACACACACACACACACACACACCCTCTGTACTGGGAAAGTAAATTGCAGCGTAAGCCTGATTTGTTCCTTTGTTTGTCGTCTGAGCGGTTTTTCAGGTTCTTTTGTGTTTTTTTTTTCGTTGGCGATTCCGGTTCAGCACGTCTAGCTAGTTGTCGAGCATCTCTGCAAGCTTGCCAGATTTGTCAGCGGTTGTGTCCACCTTGTGCGTTTCTCAAGACCCAGAGATGTCGAATCAGGTGTGATGAGAGAGCTAGGATGCATTGCTCTGACCCTGTAGGACTGCAGTATGATGAGCGTGTTGTCGAGAAAGATGTGGGTGGCAGGAGAAAGAGAGCGCAGATGATCCTTCACTGCCAGCTGCACAGCTGGCTTTTTAATAGCACCAATCATAGGCAGGCAGCTTTTACAACCCAGGGCTGCTTTGTCCCGTCCGTGCTAAAAGCCCACGGGGGAAAAAAGGGGGGAAGGGGATGGTACGGATCAAACAACCCTCCCTCCTCTCCCTGTCCACCAGGTCCCTTCATCACAGCTGGCTTTTATTTGGCTCGTTCTACTCTAATGTCATGTGTGTTATGCTACCAGATCCATTTCTGTAGCGGTGCCCAGAAAATCAACAAGAACCACATGAGCTGTAATTAGTACACAAATGGAACTTCCATACCAGTCGACCCTCTTTAGCCGGTTTGTGTTTATGCTTTAACTGGAAGAACAGTACGATCCCAGATTCGGTCTCAAGGTCAGGCCGTGGCCATTGCTCACAGCCTCTCATTGTGCACCAGTTTGTTTATCCTCGTCACTGGAGCCAGGCCTGGGCTCTGCGCAGCTGTTTGTGAGGAACGCTAAATCCTCATATGTGGAAGCCTTTGTCTGGGTTGACCTTCTCACTCGGCGGACACACAAAACGGACCCGCTCGTACGGTAAAACCTCAGGCCTGATGGTTGTAGTGATTTAGTTACGCCGAGCCTTTTTTGTGCTTGTTATATTTTAGGCTTAATCTCTATCTACTGTGTGTGGAGCGTGTGTGCCTGCGCGACAGATTTGAAATAAACAACATTACTTTGGGCATGACAAGGAAGAGCTTGGTTAAACCATTTTCAGATGTTTTTTCTATCGTATAGTGTCGTGTTGTTTTAGGGGGCCAAGCACAAAAAACCAGTACTACTTCCACATGGAAGGCTATGAACGCTTTGTATGGTGGTCTTCAGTAAATTTGGCATAGTCATAGACAATTCCCAAGCCCGGTTAGACAAATGGGAGAGTTGTGTCAGGGCAAACCTGTGCCATGTTCTAGGCGGATCGGATGGTCCTCTGTGGCGACCCCTTGACGGGAGCAACCGAAAAAAAGTTCATAGACAATAGTCTTTGCTACCTTTTTACAGCAAGTTTAGTGTTTGTTAATCAACCACTGTGTTCAACCCCTCTAGCGCCACCAACAGGGTAAATATAGACACGTACATTTATAATAAGTAGGCCACAGCGTTGTAAAAGCAGGATTCCTCATTTCTTTTATACAAGATATATACAACTATACAGATATGCAAATAAAAAGTATTTCTTACATAACGCGAACATTTCCTTCTTGACGTGTTGCCTCCTTTAGTTTAGTCTATCTGCTTGCGAACAAGCACAGTGTGTGTTTGTTGCTTCGTGGCATAGTGATGAGGAAACAAAGTGCCTGGCCCCCTTAATTACTAATTGCAACTACTGTATACAATTGTGTGTGTGTGTGTATGTTTTTTTTAACAGTTCTAAATGGAGCTCGAAATGGAGTATTGTCATTAAGGACACACAAGAACCCAGACCTTTGTCAAACTCGGACTGTATTGTGCGATGAGACAGCGTGGAGCCGCTGCTCCAGAAACCATGATTACATGATCTTTGGACCATTTTTTGTTCTCTGGGCAGCACTAAACTGTGTCTTGTAACGAAAGAGTTGTGTGGTATTCTCATACACTGCTCTCACATGTCCTGGCCACACGCCAGTCACATGAGCAGATCCACTTCATGCTCATAACAACTCTTTCTCCCTTCCTTTCTCTCTCTCTCTCTCTTTCCGTTTTTCTGTATTTTTGTACAATTCTGCATTCTGCACGTCTTGTTATTTGTTCCGTCTCGTTCTGATCTGCTGATGGGTATGATGTGTACGTGTGTGACCGTGCGAGAAGAACAGTCACAGCCATGTCTCATGTCGTGGAGAGGCTGTTTAATTCCCAGACATCGCTCGCTATAGACAGTACACTGATTGGTAAATCCTAGCAAAGATTGCGGCGCATTAAAGAACGGCATGCTCGCGTCCGAGAGATTACTGCAGATTAGTCATTATAGTTATGGCTTTTATTTTACACTGACAGATGGTTGTGTCACCTAAGAGTCACATAATTGCAGTCTGTGCTGCTTTCCTTATTATCCCAGTGTTTACCCGAGTATAATTATATCTTGTCGTTCAAGTGAAAGTATGTGTCGTAAATAGATTTTAGTGTTTATTCCTGTACAGGTTCTTTTATAATAATGGAAAAAGAAATAATCTTTTAATAAAATAAAGTGAGCATAATCATATCATATCTTAAAACCTGGGCAAAAGAGAAAAACTGGCGTTTTGGTACAGTAAGTCCCTGACTTATGAACGAGTTCCGTTCCGCGAGCACGTTTGTAAGTTGGATTTGTTCGTAAATCCGACAAAGTGAGTCTTGTACACCCAAATGTACAATGTAATGCCTAAAAAAAACAAACCAAAAAAAAACACACAAGTTTGGTGTTTTAGTTACGCATTATACTCTCGCGAGACTGCGCCTCCAAAATTGTGAGGGGAATCCTGATGGCGCAGCAATAGTGCGGACAACACTACATGGTGTGTACTGCATGCTTGAACGGACACCAGTTAGTCTCTCTTTGGACATTTGTAGCTCGAATGTTTGTAGTCGGAGACTGTATTTAATAGGCTAATAAATAGATTTTTTTTTTTACTTTAAAGGCAGGGATGAAGGATGCTTTAGGGGCAGTAACTAAATGTTTTTGAAAGGGTTTATGCATCTTTAGTTGATTGATTTGATGGATCAGTTTTTGATTCAAAATCAATTCCCACTTTTTTCTGATGTAATTAAGAAAAAAAAGTGTTAAATTCTCTAAAATTCCTTAAAAATATACACCCTGGTTTCTGCGGAAAGGGAAAAAAGATTATTGCTTTGTTCGAGACATGGCATTTAAAAAAGTTTCACAACGTTTCAGTGCCTATTAGTCACTTTTAGTAGGTTTTACTCCTTTTAAAACCTGTAAAAATATAGCTGCTTGAGACAAGCCAGACAAGAAACCTCAGTGCAATTGAAAATCACAATGGTTTCATTAATTAAGTCTACTTATGATTGACGGCTCTAATGGTTACCCTGTCTAATTAAAAAAAGTCATGATTTTTCTTTTTTGTAACCAAGTTAACCAACTTACCATATAAAAAAGCTCTCAGAATTTCAGTAGACTAAAACATTCAAATGTGTGTGTTTTTTTTTTTTTTTGCGCTTTTGAATACCTACAGGAAATCCTTTTAGATAGTAAAATGGAATTAAGCTAAAAGATAAAACTAATATTTCGTGTTGAAAGCAATGACTAGTGAGTAGTTCTACTGAAAAGAAAAGAATGTTAATAACACTGCCACATTAATAGCATTGCCATATTAATAATGTTGGCTTTATGACAGTTCTATTGAAAAAAATAATTAAAATAAGATGCTGCTAATACAGGGAAATTAAATTTCATTTTATAAACCCAGATCTCGCTTACTTGCAGTAAACCTGGTACTTCATCACCTGTCACATCGATCATCGCATCCCTAGCCTGCAGCGTATGTACTGTAGCTAGCCGGGTTTCAAACAGAAAAGGGAAAAACGCACAATCCTGATTGGTTAATCCTACCATTGCAGTGCAATCATACAGTCTAACAGATGCAATAGTAACGAGTTTAATTAATGAGCTCAGTTACTGCACAAACATCCTTTGACATCTTTGCACTATACAGCGGTACCTCATCATACGAGTTTAATCCGTTCCAATTTTAGTTCCTAATGCAAAATTTCGTATTGTGAAACGCATTTTCTTATAAGAAATAATGTAAATGCAAGTTCCAGCCACCCCAAAAATATTACCAATATTACTAATTTCCACCACTATAAGCATACTTCTGCATATAAATATAAAGAAAACATTAGAAATCTTGCACAAAATGGCAAAAAAACTAAAAAAAAAGAAAAAAAAAGAAAAATGTAAACCCGCTTCACTTGGCTTCCCAATAACGGCACCCAAAATTTTGTACAAATTTTGCCTCGACATGCGAAGCATTTTTGAACGGCACCCAGAAGCAGGCGCATCTGGATTTTCGGCATACAAGCCGTGGGACTGGCTTGGTCGCTTGTATGCCGTATGTTTCTGCGTGCCGTTCAAAAATGCTTTGCGTGCCGAAGCCAATTTTTTTTTCTAAATTTTGGGTGCCATTCAAAACTTCATTGGGAAGCCAAGTGAAGCGGGTTTACATTTTTCTTTTTTTTTCCTTTTCTTTTTTTTTTGTTTTTTTGCCATTTTGTGCAAGATAAGGTGAAAATTCTCAAGATGGGGCGAATCTGAAATTCATCCCCTTGGCTATACCACAGGTTAAAAGCCCTGCAGATTTGTGCATGAACAAGCTGTTGTTTTTATAAGCATGGTGTATGGTATAAGTTCCTGGGTCCTGTTGTGTTCGATGTCCGCTCATCCTCACCGCTTTAAACCACGTGTCCGTCACAGAACTGTCCTTGTAGAAAAAAACAAGATGAGCTGCTTGTATTTTGCTGTTCTTCATTCTGCTGTCTGCATGTGTGTGTGTGTGTGTGTGTGTGTGTGTGTGTGTGTGTGTGTGTGTGTGTGTGTGTGTGTGTGTGTGTGTG
>JAOVVA010000054.1:18970700-18985558 GCA_028565275.1 Leiocassis micropogon
TGTGTGTGTGTGTGTGTGTGTGTGTGTGTGTGTGTGTGTGTGTGTGTGTGTGTGTGTGTGTGTGTGTGTGTGAGCGATTGAGACTTGATTGGATTCACATATAAGCCCTTGAAGTGCATGCGAACAAGAGTTTGTTTTGCCTTCTTTGTGTGTTTTAATGAATGCGTCATGTCTCCGCGCTTCGCTCTGGGTGGCCGCTCGAGGCCTGGTCAACAGCGGGAACATCTCCTACATCAGCTGCGACTTCTGCAAAGCTCCAGTGCATTTTCCTGCTATTAGCGGTTTATTTATAGAAAAGCTTCCTTTTGCAAGCTTCCGGACCGCCGGGTGCCTCCACGACGGGGCTGTTTACTCTAAAACACGAGGCGACCCCGTGACCTCGGTGCCACCTGTAGGCAGTGATGAATGGCGGTCTAGCTGAATAAGCCTTTGTTGTGAGGAAATCATAAAGTCTTTAATGGAACCAGGAGCCTGGGCTGTTTAAGTCTGAACACAGACGATGATATCGAGGCATGCATCCTGCGTATGTGTGTGTGTGTGTGTGTGTGTGTGTAAGCCGGCGTAATTATTAAGCTTTGCTCTCGGGAGCTGTTGCCGTGGTGCTTGTTTACATTCAGCAGCACTGCATTATCACACAATTGAGTATAACACCAGTGCTTTAGCGGTTTAATAAAAGCTGCTCAAGGTAACCTAATCTGCTCCTTTAATTTGTTCACAATACTGTCTGTGCTGTTTTTTTTTTTTGTTTTGTTTTGTTTACCACCCATTTAATTCAGCACTTGTCTTTTGTTGTTAGCCAGAGTGAGTTTGCAAGGTAAGTAGAAACAGAGTGCCTTTGATTAGCGTCTCCCTCAGGGATAGGCTTAGATCACCAAACTTGTTTGGATCGCAAGGCTCTTTCACTCGCTCGCTTGCTCGCTCTTTCTCTCTCTCGACCGAGCGATGATGCACGTACTTTGTACAAAGCGTATGACTCATACAGACGGTTCAGTCTGTCCCTACACGTCTGCAGACACGTCAAGACTTTCACCACCCACCGAGCCGAGGGGCCGTCTGTGCCATGTGAGCGCGTCCCAGACAGATCGATATGAAGCAAGCAGGAGACACCTATACACATTCAATTATTTGTCACATGTTCCTCACTGCACAGTTTTTGTTCCCCCCCACCACCCCACATATCCCTGTTAGGAAGCTGGGGGTCAGAGCGCGGGGTCAGCCAGGATACAGCACCCCTGGGGCAGATAGGGTTAAGGGCTTTTTTTGCCAGAGGTGGGGCTTGAACCCCTGACCTTCTGATCTGCCCCTGAAGCCTTAACTGCTTGAGCCTCCACTGGCCCAAATTGTTGGGGGCTGCAGCTTATTCTGATTTTAAAATCTTTAAGAATTGTTCGTGTTTGTCCCACCTCGTGTCACGGTGACGTTATACACCGCAACAGCGTCACCTCATCAACCTCTGGAGAAGCGTCATTTCTATGGTTCCTGAACCACCTGGAGTGACATTTAGACTTGAGCTTGATCCGAGCTTAGTGTAGACCTCGTAGGAAACTCGCCAGCACCTGGAATGTAAATGGCTTAAATGCTTTCAATGCCATCTAGGCGTCACACCCTTGTGTTGTTATTACTATTGCCATTAAGTTTGTTCAGTTTAATCTCCAGACTGACATGTGAACAAAGTCAATTACAATAGATGCTTTAATGACCCTGATTGTAAAACGGTGTAAGAACGATCCCTGAATCAATGTAAACAAGTACCGTAACACTGAATTATAGAGAAGCTTAGCTTCCTTGAGACAACATTCAGCTGGCCTCCATTAAATGTTATGACATACTCGCAGGGCAAACGGGCATCATGCGGAGGCTGCGCTTACCGCGTCGGGAACATCGCAGCAGGATGAACGTGTTAAACAGCGAATCCGAATCATTTCAAAGAGTTTGCAGGTTTCTTAGCACTAGCATGCTAAGCTCATTCTGTTTCCTGATTCTTATAAATGATGTAGATAAGAAGCCTTTCGTTATCTTCCTCGTGTTCTGGTGTTTGTTTATGTACTTCCAACAATAGTTGTCAGCACTTCAGAGCCTTCGTGTTGTCGCAGAAAATGTCATGAAATCGGAACAGCGCCACCTGCAGTACCGGAGGACTCGTATGCAACAGACAGTATGAGAGAATATGGCTTTTCTCCTGCCGTTTCTTGTCCACTTTTACTAGAACACGGATCATTTTATCAACCAAAATCATGTATATGCGCTTAGTTAATGTGAAAAGACATGAAATGTATTTTATTTACTATGAATCTACCTCGTTCCCATATAAAGCTTGTAAACAGCGGCAACCCGGTTATAATCCCCTGAACACAAAGTCACATAGCGTTCTGCAGGTTAGGCTAATAGGTGATCCAGATAGTTAGTAGAGTATGACTGAATGTGTGAGTGTGTGTGTGTGTATGCTTGTGCCCAGTGCTGGACTGGAACCCTATCAGGGATGTACCATGCCTTGTGCATGTCTGTAGTGGTTAGCCCTGTCGCCTTACGCCTCCAGGGTCCGGGTTCGATCAGCGCCCAAGTTCGATTCTCGTCTCTGTGTGTATGGAGTTTGTATCTTCTCCCCGTGCTTGGTGGGTTTCCTCCGGATACTCAGGTTTCCTCCCACAGTCTGAAGACATGCAGATTAGGCTAAATGCCATTCCCAAATTACCCGTAGTGTGTGTGTGTATGTATGTGTGTGTGTGTATTGGCACACCATGAAGGGTGTACCACTCGGGGGATAGGCTCCAGGTCCCCATGACCCTGTATATGGGATAAAGCGGTATAGACGATGAGCGAGTGAGTCAGTGAACTTGACCTTATAATTCCATTAGCGTGCTAAATCATTGAAAAATTATCACGCAACAATTCTGTTTTTCTGCCCGTCTCACGATACTTAGTTTGTACCACGGCTACGTAATGTTTTCGTCATCTCGCTCGTCCCTGATTGAGAGTCCTCTGATCATCCTGAAAGGAACCAGAAAGTCTCCTGTAAGTCTTCAAACTGGACGTTCTTCGCGTAAGGGGCCTTGCATTCGTCTGTGTGGATGTGAGAGAGGAGAAAAGGGAGGCGGTGATGAAGACAAAGCATGCAAGGGGAGGGCAGGCTATAAAACTCAGGGATATGTCTAGACGCTCTTGCCTGCATATTTAATGCACCGAGTCATTGATGATGAACATCCTCTCGGAGCGTCCTGCCTTATAGCGCATTGCAGCTCTCAATTACACTTTGTGTGTGTGTGTGTTTCTGTGGGGGTGGATATGTGTGTTTTTTAATGGGTTATAGAGATAATAAATTCTTGGAAGCAAATATTACGTGTGTCAGGTTAACATGCTTTTGTTTAGTTGGAGAAAAGGCTTCTTTTCGATTGAAACTTTAGAAAGCTCGAAGGAAGCGTGAAAGGAAATGCGGATGTTTGTATGACATCATCCGAGCCGCGAGGGGATGTCAGGCCTGCTGATTTGCTGACTCTGTAAGGGTCAAGTGGCTCGGGTTCTATTTGATCAGACCGCTTCGCTAAAGCCGCAGACACAGACATAAATTAATCCAGTAGCCTCGAGAGACGCGCTTCCTGGAATTATAATCATTTAATAATATCTGGAACCTCTTATGTTACTAATCAACACATCATGCTTTTATGCAGGACAGAAAAAGCACACGGTACACGCTTTACTGTTATGCCATCAGCATGGATGCGATTTCCATTATTACAGAGTCGTCGGTCTATTTATGGTTTACCGGATTACCCACAACGCTGTTCGACTACCTGGAGGTAATGCCGTGTGTTGGATTTCACCTTAATTGTTTTAGTCCGGCTTTTTTATTTCCTCCTTTCCAAAAAAAGGTACAACTTCACTGCTCTCGTCATCTCATAAAATCAGCGAACTGCCTGTGCGCAGCCACGTTTTCAACATTTCTGCCGTTTTTTCTAACAACGTTGTCACTATTGTGATTTTTAAACGTTGCTGGGAAATCGTAAGTAAGAAAACAAACATTTTTTGGAAGCTAACACGGAACAGCATAACCTGACGGTTTAAGATTGCTGAACTATTTTTTCCAATTAAGATCCATTACGGTAGCACGGCAGCTTAGTGGTTAGCACCGTCACTTCGCACCTCTGGGTTTGGGGGTTTCAGTCACACCTCCGGTCTGCATGCATGTTTTTTCTGTGTATTCATAGTGTGTGTGTGTGTGTGTGTGTGTGTCTGTGGTTATGCTCTGTCATGATGGGAAAACGACGGTAGACTGTGGGGTTGATGCGTTTTTTTTTTTTTTTTTGGGACATTTTCAATTTGGTTCAATGGCACTAAAGTTTAACATATGATTTGATTTAAACATCTTTATTCCGTACAGGTTTTAAAAAATGATAATACTTGGTGATGGACATTTAAATCCGGTGTAACTCATGCTGGTGGTATTACATCAACTTTTGCGCTTGCAAAAACATGCAAGCGGTTTTGCATTATGCATTTGAAGTATACAAGTTACCTAAAAACTTTAAAAAGTGTAAATCGATTCTGAATAGAAAACTAACCAACAAGAGATCCGTCGATTAACCGGCACGGCTCATGTTGTCCCCTGCCTCATGCCCTGAGGGATGAGCTCCAGCCCTCCCGTGACCCTATACAGGATAAGCGGTATAGACAATGGATGAAAGGACGGATAAAATCCATTGTAACTGAGCTAGCAGTGTCCCGCTGTGACATCATCAGAGCACACGACCGCTGACTTCTCGGACCGCTGACTTGTAAGACCAACAAATTAGAACCAAAGCTTTTAAGCAAATTATATTTACTCATTTGTTGGTGCCAATCTGTCGCAGGGCACAAGCGCACAACAAATATTTTCAGTATAAAAGTCTTTAATGATGTTGAACTAAGGATTAATTTGGGCATTGGTGGCTCAGTGGTAGGTTCCTCGCCTGCCATCGAACTTGGGTTCGATTCAATCCCAAACTGGAGGCAGTGCCCGGATAAAATGGGAGGGTTGCATCAGAAAGGGCATCTGGTGTAAAACCTGCACCTAGTTGTTGTGCAGATCGGATAGTCCTCTGTGGCGACCCTTCGACGGGAGCAGCTAAGACTGATTGGCCGAGCTCTCTCAGAGGGGAGGGATGAGAGGAACTTGGTGCTCCCACATTAATCTACGGCCAGTCTATCCTCCAAGTGTGTTACGCCGCCTCCAACGGTACGTGAGCGAGCAGTTTGAAAAGATGCGGTCGTCTGGCGTCACGTGGTTCGGGGAAAACGCGTGATAGTCTTCGGCCCTCCCGACTGAGTGGTAGTAGCCTTATTGTGGGAGCCCCCTAGTGACGGGGAGGAATTGGACATGACTAAATGAGGGAGAAAATCGCGGGAAAATCCAAAAAAAAAAAAAAGGAGGCCGCTTCTGTTTGGATGTGTCTCTGACACTCGCAAACTAAACTTTGAAGTACAGTCTCAGCAGGCACAGCGTAATTAAATCAAAATAATAAAGTTTCTGTGCCTGTAGCGATATGGTTGTAGCCTTCAACCCTGATGAACTCCTAATGAGACAGCAGCAGGAACACGAAGCGCCGCGCAGACGTCATCGTCTTCTTCACCTGCTAGTGCGTAACCAAGGAAATCATTCACAGAAAAACCCTGCTTGATTTGTGGATCTCGCGCTGATGTTAAACCTCCTGCGTTTTCCGTCTAGCGTGTGACCTACGCTTTGGCAAGTGCAGGCGTGATAATAATCGCCGCGCCAATAATGGCATGAAGTGAACTAGAAAGAAGGAGCAGGGTGCAGAGCTTGCATTAAACCTAATGGACGCTTGGCTTTCCTCTTGTTTTACAGATTTCGTTTTGGCCGCATGCCTAGAGTTTCAGAAAGATGTTATTTGGCAAGCGGTACTGTCCTAATTTTAAAGCGTTCACGCTGTCTTGGAAGAGAAAAGGAAAAAAGCGTATTCTAACTGAATTAGAAAAGAAAACGCTGCTTTGCAATTATTTTTAGCTGCGTTTCCGAGAGCGGTGCGCATACATCTCTGTCTACGAGGCGGCGTCTTGGTGCTAAATGAGGTCTTTTTTTCAGTCATGTGAACGTCCTGGTGCAGTCTGTTAGAGTAATGCGTTATTGATATTGAGTGAGATCGGGTTGTGGAGGCCTGGGGACGGCATACACTGTAAGGTACAAGGAAAGACATGGACTAAACACTATATGGACAAAAGTTTTTGGCCAAACCTGCAATGATGTTGCATCCAAATACATATACTTCAATATAGATTTGGTCCCCCTTTTGCAGCTCTTACAGTTTTCACTCTTCTTGGAAGGCTGTCCACAAGATTTTGGAGATTTTGGAATTCTGTGGGAATTCCTGCCTATTCATGAGGTCAGGCGCTGATGTTGGACGAGAAGGTCTGGCTTGTAATCTCCATTCCAGTTTCGTCCCAAAGGTGCTCGATGGGGTTGAGGTCAGGACTCTGTGTGTTCACGCCAGTCAAGTTCTTCCACACCGAACTCATCAAACCATGTTTTTATAGTCCTTGCTTTGTGCACAGTCATGCTCCCCAAACTATTGCCACAAAGTCTTGGTATCCTGAAGATCACCCTTCACTAGGGATAAGGAGCCTGATTGAAACACCTGAATTCAATAATTAACAGGTTAGGCCAAACACTTTTGTCCATATAGTGTACTATATGAAACTGTACTTCCTCCGATCCTGTAGTATTGCTTGACTGGTCCTTCTGTCTCTCAGGGTACTAATAAAGACATGCATGAAGACTCTTTTCTCTTTTCGCACCTAGATGGTAGAACAAACTTCATGTACTGTAGAATCACTGGAAGATTCCAATGGACGATGTCTTTGTCAAAGTGCTTGGACTACAAAATGATGGTGGTGATAGTCAGTAACCTTTTGAACCAGCGCAAGGATATAGACTTTAAAGCACTTCTGTAAGTCACTCTGGATAGGGGGTCTGCCAAAAGCCATAAACATAAATGTACTGTAAATATATACAGTGTGTGTTATAGGAGATCCTCCTTCTTCCAGTGGCCATTAAACTGTGCAACAACTCTCGGTAAAGTGAATAGTCTGGGATTTAAACTGGTTTAAATTCTTGGCAATCATGTCTTTTTTTTAACTATATGGTGCTGATCGCAAAATACTTAAGTGTATTTAAATCTGTTTATTGCTGTTACTATTTATCATTGGTTCGATTCCCGCCGCGGGGTCTGTGTGCATGGAGTTTGCATGTTCTCCCCGTGCTGGGTGGGTTTCCTCAAGGTACTGCAGTTTCCTCCCACAGCCCAAAGACATGCAGGTTAGGAGGCAAATAGGCGTTTTGCTGTGTCCGCGTCAAGCACAGCAATTTCCATCTGGGAGGAATGGAGTTCTTTTAATCCTGAATCTTTCAACCTTTTGAAAGATTGAAAAGTTTGGGGAAGGAACACACAAAGGTGTGATGTATCGGGTGTCCACATACTTTTGACCATTTAGTCAACCAATATAAGGAGGTTATAACCACTGCTGCTTTTGCTATCAGAAGTGTGTGAACATTAAATAGGGAAGGAAACTGGAGTGTAAATAAAGGTCACGCTTGGATACTTTGAGGATGTCGGTGTTCAGTATCACTCAGAACTCAGAGTCGTTATTCATTCAAACATAAAAAAAAATTTTTTTTTTAAAAGTTCAAGAACAAAAGTTCAACATGAGCTCACTTGTGTAACTAGCAGTTAGTCTTGGCAGCACATGTCCGCTGGTGGTATTTGAGGTTTCAGCAGCGACCCGGCGCGATGTTTTAATCTCTTCAGTATGATGTTTAGACGAGGCCCATGCTAGTTTAAGATCTCAAAAAAGGATCCTGGCATCGCACATCTTTCTATCATTTTCTTCATTGTGTTTAGATGACCGTATATTTACAGAAAGATATGTTTATTTATTTTTTTTTCCCTCCCTTTGCCCAAAATGTTTATTTCCATATTCATTCTGAGGCGACGGGCTGAAAATACCTTGTTCTCAGAATACCCTCGCTGCGGTATCTTTACATTATTCATAGCTTCACTTTTCATTTTTTCCGACTGACCTCATTTTCGGTCGCCCGAGCTCGAGCGCTTGGGATGATGAGTTTGACAGGGCCTGCAGCACAGAGCCGCACGAAAAGAAAAAAGAAAAAAAGAAAAGAAAAGCGCCGGGGAGGAAAAATAACTGGATCTCGGCTCGAACGCCTGCCTGCTACGTCCCGCCTCCGTCCTCGTATCGCGTGTTAAAATGCGCGACGAGGGGACAGGCGTGTTCTTCTGAGAGATGAGGAATTGTATTAGGTCATTTAGAGACGTTTCTGAGAAATAAAGCGCTGCTAGTCTGAGAGTCAGAGAACTTGGATTCCATTCAGAGGGGAAAGGAAGGACAGCGAGACAGCCCTCCCTCAGGATGTCCTCTCAACAGCAGGCTCTGGAAACTCTTTCCTTTGAAGTGGCTGTTGTTCCACAGCAATGTGGCAGGGGAAAAAAAAACGTGGTTCAGGAATAAGGAAACCCGAATCTGACTCTGTGTCAGTATATTCCGCAAAGGAGATGAGCGTGAACCTGAACACGAACACGAACACATGGCCTCATTCTCCATCAATAATCCATTTATTCTCTGAGAAATACACCAAAACTCCCCACTGTCTGGTGTTGCTGCTTGATGTCATGATCTCGCGCCTCCTGGTGGAGCGGTGAGCCTTAGAGTCGGTGTGTATTTCCTGAAGCTTTAATCTGGATTTGATTAATCCTCCCTGGAATTCTGCACCACAATCACTTTCCATACCCATTGATAAAACGAGCCGTTAATTGTTTTGCATATTTACTGTAAAAGGATGTCCTCCCAGGGCTTTCCTGACAGAAGATGATGTAATTATTAATTGTGCTTTCTCAAGAGACATTGCTCGTAGCTTTATAGGTGGATTTTCCTCTGGAGATTGCAGTGATGATCAGCGTGATACTTTAGTTTACAGCGCTTCCGCATTCATGACCAGAAACTCACTGTTTGGGGACGAAACGTTTAATTTATCGTCTCTGCGCTTGGATTGTGTAGTCTCAGGGGTGATGCAGTTTGGCTAGCAATGCCTTTTCGAGCGGAATAACGTCTTCCTATTCTTAAAACCTATTTGATTTGCTTTTATACAGCTATGTCCGAGCAGGAACTTTTGGTTGTCCAAACGTTAATTCAGCAACGTTATGGACGTAGGGACAACGTTGGTATTGGTTTGTTTTTGAACGCGAGAATTACTTTGATGACATGACGTCGGAAGAAGATCGATCACATGACAATAGGATCATGTTGGATAATTGCCCCTGACACAATAACTTTAAAGCATTATAATACCAAACTGTACTGATGGTCTGAGCGTGACTCAAACTCTGGTCGTTGCGTGTTTACCACTGGACCTCTAGGGACGTGATCACGAGTATCTATACCATATAATAAAACTGTAAAGTTGGCATCTCTGTACATTGAAGAGATTTGTCAAAATATCATTTGGAGGAATGTAATATGAGTAAAAGAACACATCAAGATGGTTTTAGGAATTTTTGTCTATTTCCTGTTTGTCTGTGCCGCATCACGTTAAAAACTACTGAACAGATTTTCAAGGGGTTTTCACAGGTGTGTTTGGTCGAGCTTGGGGTAACATATGGTTCATCAATGGACCTTCAGGAGGAGAAGATATGCTACTTTGGAAATCTAAATGGAAAACACCCGTATATCATAAAAAAAAATCTAAAATCTTTACATTTTTTAAAACACACTTATGAGTGTGCAATTAAATTCCATGCGAACAAAGTCGCGGGCACATCCAGTATAGGGCACACTGCATGGACCAAATATTGTATCCAAATACATATACTTCAAAATGGATTTGATCCCCCTTTTGAAGCTATAACAGCTTCCATTCTTCTTGGAAGACTGTCTACACGATTTTTGAGTGTTTCTGTGGGACTTTGTGCTCATTCATTCTGAGTATTTATGAGGTCAGACACTGATGTTGGATGAGTAGGTCTGGCTCGCAATATCCGTTCCAGTTTGTCCCAAAGGTGCTTGATGGGGTTGAGGTCAGGGCTGTATGTTAGGGCTGCTCGAGTTCATCCACACTAAATTCATCAAACCATGTCACAGTCATGTTGAAGTAGAAAAGGTCCTTCCCCAAACTGTTGCCACAAACTTGGAAGCCTAGCACTGTCCAAGATGTCTTGCTATACTGAAGCATTAAGATTGCCCTTCACTGGGGATAAGGGGCCTGATTTGATTGAAGCAGCTGAATTCAGTAATCAGCAGGTTTGGTCCATTATAATGTGCCACCATATTACAGTAGAGGAATTTGGGAGCTAAGATGACGTCATGATGATATTTCCAAAAAACACTGATATCCTAAGAGATGCATGACATAAGATGGACACGCTGTGTGTGGGAAGCCGTTGTGGAATTCTAAATCCTTTTAGAAACTTAAGGGACCATGGATGTTAATTGACATAAATGCTCCAAATAAAGTATAAAATGTCATTGTTTTGAGGTTGTATATGTAATGATGCCTCACGTCATTCCAACTTTTAAAAGACATCATCACAGCATTGTTACAACTATATTACAATACAATGCTCATTAAACGTTAGGGCTGTTTCCGGGGTGTGATTTCCACAACAACAATTTCTGAATTCTTGTGATTGCTACTTGCACTTGCACTTGGTGTGAAGGTCTGTTATTCCGCATTGTTTTGTTTTGGGTTTTTTTTTTTTTTCCGTTGTACCAGTTAAAGAAAGAGGTTTGTGTTTCCTGTCGGCCACACCCCCGAGCTTTTATTATGCGTGATGTGAAACCAAACCAACTGGCAAAAAAGAAACCAAGGTATCAGTTTCACTCTGATTCTGACTCGGCAAACGGACCCTTAGGTGCAAGAGTGCGCGCGGAAGGACGCTCGTCCACATCTCTTCTTGAAATGCTACACGCACCGTGACGCTCAGGCAGCCAGTAATGTCAAAATGAGTTCGCATTTCTGTGATCTTCTTGGGAAGGCCTTTTTTTTCCCCCTCAAGCCCTATAGCTGTCCTTGTACTATATGTGACGTCACGTTGTTTAATCACTGCAACTACAAGCTGAGAACTCAGTCATATCAAGCACAATCGATTGCGCTTGTAATAGTGTTAACGCTAGGCTTGGCTAGTTAGTTAGCTAGTACCTTGTACCGTCTCTATAACACTTTAATGCAATCAGCAGTTTGAACAAAGTCTGTTTATTCTTCCTGGAGTGAGAAGAGTCGCTCACACCTCTGTTGTCCCGAAAAAATTCAGTCTCAAATATGGTTAAATCACATGTACCAGATGTGAATCACGTCCTCACATGGACTGTCTTGTTTTCCCATCTGACTGGAAAGTGCACACACACACACACACACACACACACACACACACACACACTGGCAAGGCTCAGTACATTTTCATACAGTCTTTGACGTGAATACAAAGGAGCGAGTGTCTACACTGAAGTGATCTCTTAGCACGCTCTAAAGCGACTCCGCTGATGGCTTCACAAGATAGCCGTGCCTCTGGGCTTTGGGGATTTTTTTTTTTTTCCTGTCTCTGTCTGTGCCATTCATAATCTTGTTACTGCAGCATGTAGCCTGGGTGAGGACCTGCAGCAGTAACACAGCAGCCATATCATCATAAATATCTCCTGTCACCTGAATATGGCTCACAAAACCTGTTCTCCCTCGCGGTGCTGTGTGTGTGTGTGTGTGTGTGTGTGAGAGAGAGAGAGAGAGAGAGTTTTCCCCTTATTTAGAAAGCAGGCACGGTAATAGACAGAGCTGTCAGAGGCATGCCTATTGCCACTTATTTGTGCTCACATCTTCACAGCGTCGTCCCAGTGACGTGCGCGTCCGAGAGATCGTTCAGAGAGCGCTGTTATTCACCACGCTCTCTCTCCGCGCTCGCCGGCTCAGAATATCAGCCTAACAGTCAGGCACCGATAGAGACACAGAGCCCCCTTCTGCTGGAATCTGAGCTATTCTTTACACACATACAGTACACACACACACACACACACACACACACACACATTATCGCTACACCCTACACCGCCATGTTTAGACAGGTCAGTGTCCCTGTAAATGTTTGCCAATGATTGATCAAGGGTTATCACGTCTTATTATGTGTGGATGTCCATTTTTGGCAATGCTATTGAAGTCATCATATTTAGTATTTAGAATATCTGGGTTAAATTTTTTTTTTTATTGATATCTTGGTATTGGGGTCATCAGGGTCGTTGTACGCAACCAAACTCTTATAAATAGTCACGGACTATTTTTCACCTCGAGCGCCTATTTTGGTTCCCGTCCTGGAATAAAAAACCCAAACCCGCCTGGGTTATTTTCGTCAGCACACACCTGCAGTGTTTTATAATAAACCATAAAACCCACTGGGTTTAAGTTGTATAAATATATCTAAGCATGTGTAGCCCTTAAAACTCTTAAACCTATGTAGGGGGTCAGGGTTGTGCAGTATAGAGTGACGTATCCTTTTTTCAGCAGAAACGAGGCGGTATGATGAACTGGGTTTTATTTTGTTTTAACCAACTGTACAAACATGACTCTGCTATTTCTTTGCCTGTGTGATTTTTTGCTAAGATATACATGATCACACGTTTTCTGGCTGTTTATGACCAAAATAATAATAATATCATGCTAATTTTAGGAGTTTTTAAAGTGATTAGCACTGTCGCCTCGCACCTCCAGGGGCGGGGGTTCGATTCCCACCTCAGGGTCTGTGTGCATGGAGTTTGCACGTGTGCTTGATGGGTTTCGGGTGCTCCGGTTTCCTCCCACAGTCCAAAGATTAGGCTAATTGGCGTTCCCAAATAGCCCGTAGTGTGTGAATGCGCGTGTGAGTGTTGGCCTGAGGTCCTACTACTGTCCTAAAAATGGAAATAAATACAGTGATCAGCATTGGCCTCCCGAGTTGGACTACAGAACTTCCCAGATGGGTGGATGGATTCCCATATTTTCCCTTTTATAAAAGGAATGATAACTTTTGTTCTACCTGACATATCTGAAAACCCAAATGCACAGTTTGGTATCTGATACACACATCAGCAAGGCTTTGATATATGCACACATATATATTTTTTAATCGTCATTCACCAGTGCTGTGTTGCCGTCACAGATCTGTCTCGCTTGGGTTTTAATTAACCCTTTAATTAGTAACGCTGCCTGGTCGGAGTCAAAAAAATGTTGCAGCCATCCGGCAACAAAATCTAAGAAATCTAATTATTTTTTCAATGAACACAAGAACGACATTCATAGTTATTTTTACAGATTGGTAAAAGTACAAGGTAATGCTGAGATCGAACATGAAAACTATTTCCAAACAGGATAGAACGAGCAGCGGAGAACTAGCGTGACAACCGGCTGTGTCGTAACACTCCCTGGGCAATACGGGCAGCTGCCAGCAGGCAAGCAAACCATAATAACAAAGTATTCATTAACAAGTCAGTCATCAGCTGCTGGAAAAATAAGGGGAAAACCGTTATAAATGGAGGTGTCTAATGTGTTTTGTCACGTCTCTAGTAGTGCGTTTTCTTCATTCGGCGAGTACACCGCGGATGGTCCGAGACTTACGACGGGGTTACATCCTGACTATATTGTGTTTTATAGTTGATCTACACTATAAAGCATGTATCATAACAGAGTGATGCATAAACTCCAGACTATGACCCAGTCTTCCATTTGCAGAAATGTCTAATAAATGCACACTATGAAGAAGGTCAGATTTACTCGCTCACTCACTCATCGTCTATACCACCTTATCCTGTATTCAGGGTCGCGCAGGGGGCCTGGAGCCTCTCCCAGAAGACTTAGGCCACGAGGCGGGGGTACATCCTGGACAGGGTGCCAATCCATCGCAGGGCGCACACACACATACACACACTATGGATATGAATGCGATTCTCGCTGAAGGAGAGTGAGGTGTGGTTTCATTGGTTGATAATTGATTTAATTATCAATGTTAAACCGGAGCGTCTTAACAGTATGTTTATATAATAACGCTTTAATAACCCGATGCCAGGGGTCGCAGGTTGTCAGCGGTAACTAATGCTTTAAGACTATAATTTGCGTGAGTGTGTGTGTGTGAGAGAGAGAGAGAGGGAGATGTTGTGCTGGAGATGAAGGTCATGGTGCCAGGTGTAGAGAGCCGCAGTGCTGCAGAGATACAGAGAGAGAGAGAGAGAACAAAAGCTGTCCTATCTGTCCCTCGCTGCCTAATGGCACAGATTGTCTGACACAATCAGACGAATGTCAGCATGTTCCGATTTCTGACGAACGAAAAGTACCAGTGTACGTCGCTCTCGCCGTCAGACCGTCTCTCCAGCAAATTTCCTAGAAAGAAAATGGAACAAAGACACACCAGTGGAGGAGACATTTTGTACTTTAGGTCTGGTCTCTCTCTCTCTCTCTCTCTCTCTCTCTCTCTCCCTCCGTATCCGGATCGAGGCGTGAAACGGAACTGGAAGAATCGAGGGCGAGTGAGGACAAGGAGCAAAAGAATAACAAGATTGTGGAACACTGCAGCTCTGAGATGAAGAAGGCTTATCCCTCAGTCTCCTGTGCAGTGTGCATGTGTGTGTTTGTTTGTGAACTGGGCTACTTACTTGCTGGCATGCCAGTTCAGCATAGCAGGGATTTGTCTTTACATGTGCATGGTGCTCAAATAGGCGCAAAAAACATCCTGTGTGTGTGTGTGTGTGTGTGTGTGTGTGTGTGTGTGTGTGTGTGTGTGTGTATTTGTCTTTCTGTATGGTTCTTCCATTTCATTAGCTGTTACTGTTGTTGTTGTTGTTGTTGT
>JAOVVA010000054.1:18985658-19036632 GCA_028565275.1 Leiocassis micropogon
GTGTGTGTGTGTGTATTTGTCTTTCTGTATGGTTCTTCCATTTCATTAGCTGTTACTGTTGTTGTTGTTGTTGTTGTTGTTGTTGTTGTGTAGTGCAATGTGTTTGTGTGTGTGTTAATCCGGGCGAGTGTGGCAGATGGAGAGTACGGTGTTATTGCAGGGGTTTCTGGGTCAGGTGAGCGGGGTTTCAGAACACAGTGCTCACTTCCTCCTTATACTTTCCCTTCGCTTCAGCTGAGAAGAAACTGTACTTTAACTTTTTCAGTCCCGATGTGTTATTGACGAGCTCATGGCACGGTGCTCCGGATCCAGACGTTCCTTTTAAAATGATTTTCGATCGTCAGTGAAGTTTTTTCTCTTTTTAAACGTTCAGACGCATGGATTATATATAAAACGTACAAAGATTTCATATGCGCGAGACAAAAAATTATTTTCCGCTCTACATAGTATAAATTTTGCCGTATATATAAAGTTGTGTGCAATGTGAGGATATAACACACCTGTATTCAGACCTCAGATAGGACTGCGAACTTAAATCTCAGTCAGTCTCTGTCTCGAGTCTTTAGCCAAGAGTAGTATTAAGTCCTGCGCTGCTGTTTCGCAGTTTGATGTAAGATCAATATTAAACACATAGCCATGACACTTTTTATTATTATTAATGTATATTTAAAGGGAACATGTTATGCACAATTTACTTTTTAGTGATTTTTAGACGTCGAGTCTCATATCTCATAATTCATATTCCCAGTTTGATTTCCCACCAAATGTGACCTCATATAAGAACATCCCCTCCCCCAGCTTGTCGCGCAGCTTTGGAGGGGCGTGGCTCGGAGAAAATATAATAAGAAGAAAATATAATTAGATTTTTTTTTTTTAATACAATATCTGAGGTTTATTTCAGCTGGAGCATTATCAGAGACGTGTGTTAGCTTTTAAAGAAAAATGTTAACTTTAAAGTCCATAATTCGTTTTTTTGACACATCTTAATCGGAGGTGGGTTATATTATGGATAAACTCATGCACAATAATTAAGGCACTTAAAAAGTCATCCTTGAAAAAAACAAAAAGAACACACTTAAACTAAAAGTATTGCATTTATTTGACTAGTTCGTCAAATCAAAGTAGTGAATTAAAAGCGTAATGAAGAAACACGCTCGCCTCCTACATGCATGCATGAAGCTTTCAAGACCTTGACGATTTCGTGGCATCCTGCGCAAAATTAACTGTAAAGAAAAAAGATAAACTGTAAAAAAAAAAATAATAATAATAATAGAGGAGCTGTTTAAATGAAAGCCGTAGTGCTCGAGCAGAATCGCAGTGATTAATGCGACATATTCACGATACAATACACTGGACTTGTATTACTCACAGTTTTCTCATTTTGTATATCATCGTCATTTTTCTTTTTTTTGAAAGTGCTTCTATATTACATCATAGAGCGTTTGACAGCAGAGAGAGAGAGAAAAAAACATTCTTTCCTCATGTGCGACCGTAACATTTGCATATTCTGAATGGCGCACCCAGAAATCTGACTTGACCTGCGTAACCGATTCTGTAACGTTCCCTGCGTAAATACTGACACGACTTTTGGACTTAAGATGTCAAGGAATACGGCTGTGCTGAACAAACACAAGAAATGGATTAGAAAAATATGACGGTGGCTTAGTGGTTTAGTGGTGTACACGGAGGAACCCCACCAAGCACGGGGAGAACATGCAAACTCCATGCACACAGTCCCCGAGCCGGACCCTGGAGGTGCAAAGCGACAACGCTAACCACTAAACCACCGTCACATTTTTCTAATCCATTTCTTGTGTTTGTTCTCTCACAGTTCAAAAACATGCAGATTAAACTAATTGGACTTCCCAATTAGGGATCGGATTGGCACCATGTCCAGGCTGTACTCTGTCTTGTGCCCTAAGTCTCCTGGAACAGGCACCCGTGACCCTGTATACAGGATAAAGCAGTATAGAAGCTTTTATGAGTGAGTAAACATAATTAAACATGAAAATAAACTAAATATAATGCTTTTACAGAGATTGTTCAGGAATTTTTTTTTTGTTGTTGTATTGATTGACTTGGGCACAATAGGGATCTTTTATGTGAAGTTTTGCTTTCTAATAAATATTCTGAAAATTTGGATGAGAGAAAAAGAGATGAGTCGGGCAGCTTTTTTTTTTTTTTATTTATCCAGGTAACAGTGCAGATTTGCTTCAATCACGTTCACGCTCGTGTTTCAGACAGATCAGCTGACCGCGGTGTCCTCCACAATCAAAGGAAAGGATTTTACTGCACTGTTCTACTCATGTCAATCATCGCACCCTGATCCTCGTTCTCTCGAGTAGGTAACGATTATACCGCAGTATTGTTCAGGAAGTTATATTCACGTTGAAGCAACCCCACCTCTCACTTTAGCATGTCAAGGCCTGAACTGGTAGTGCTTAGTCTGGAGATAAGCTGCACCACGGTCGGCTGGGCAGGAGAACCGCTGCCATGCTAATCATGCAAAGTCCTGCTAATCATGCGAAGGTGCCGCGCTGTGGAACTGCTACCACGGAGCACAGCAATTTGCCTAGTTGAAATGATCACTAGGCGAAGATAGCCAGGCAGAAGTGTGACGCTCGTATTAGGTAAAATGTCAGCATGTGTAAAGCAGGTTGTTTTGCAATGGAAAGGAAACAAGGTACCAACAAAGCAGGAGTTAGTTTTAAAACTTTTTGTTTTTGCATTATTCTCAGGTTATGGCCGCAAACAGACTGCAGTATTGCCTGGTGTACATTGGTGTACATTCTCTGTATCTGTATCTGTCGGCATGCTCCACTCCTGCAGACACAATTACACAAGAAATCAATTAGGTTTCAATGTTATAAAGAGCTGTTAACTTCAACGTTGGCTAATTTCCATGACGCCTGCACTGGATAGCTGAAGAGGTAGTGAAAATACGCAATCTTCTTCTGTCCGGTTTTGATGAATTTCCGTCCACTGAGGCCTCAGATTCCTGTTCACGGCTAACAAGAGTGAAACCAGTAGTGGTCAAAGGCAATGGTGACCCGGCCTCCAAAACCCCCCGGATATTAACCTGATTGAGCACCCATGGGGTAAACAAGTCGAATCCACAGAGGCCCCATCGCTCAACCCACAGCAGCCAACGGACCCGCTGCTCACATCCTGGTGCCAGAAACCACAGCACACCCCCACGGTTTTTTTATAGAGTCATGCCGTAGTGACACAAGGGCAACCTACACAATAATGGGTGTAATGACTGACTTTTCCATGATGCTTGTCCTGGATAGCTGAAGAGGTAGTGAAAATACACTTCTTCGACGAGTTTGTGTCCACTGTAGCCTCAGATTCCTGTTCAGTGAAACCTAAAGTGGTCTTGTATTTAAAATAACTGCTGTATGTTGATGCATTGGTGGTGACACAAGGGCTACCAACACAATACTGAGCGTAATGATTTGCATCATAATGCTCTGACTGTTTGGTGTAGGCTGATGGTTCAGCATTTTTCTGAATCTTCAGATTCTGCAGATGGTTTTCAAGACCTTGAGGACCAAGAGGTAACATGTACATAGTACAACTCATATACACAGGACATGTAAGCCGTAAATGGACCCCCCATAGATTTTGTTGTATATGCAACAAAAATGTGTTGCAATTATTACAGTATGACTACTCTTTGTTTCCTGGTTTTCAGAGTTGAATAGACCCATCTTTAAGCATGTCTAGCAGTGAAAATTCTGATTATTTTTGTTATTTTTGAAAGAGACCAGACTGTTGGTGACTCAAAGGGTGGACTGTTCCAAAGACAAATAGCTAGGAATCTTGAAATATTTCCTTCTACTCTTAATCTAAAAAGAAAAAAAAAATGGGGTGAAACATCAGCCGAGTCATGACCAGGTTGAGGTTGGCCTTCTCAAAGACATGCTTGTGGTGTTTAAAGATCTGTTGAGGACAACCGTAATCAGTCCACTGTGTATGTCTTGGGTAGAGTTGGGTATAACGCGTAACTGTAATCTAATTACTTTTCCTGATAACGCAGTAATGTAACGCGTTTCCTTTTATGTGCATTTAATTTGATTGCAGTGTTTAAAAATGAATCAAAATGCATTTAATAATCACGTTTTTGTGTGGCAGCATCAGTTAACGAGCATCAATCAATCAATCGTCGGAGAGCTTTGTAGTTTTACATTTGATGTTGTAACCGGTTCTCTCTTTTTGGATGGGCGGCACCATAGACACAGGGACACGACACAAGGTCTTACGGGAAAAGGGGTCATTTTTATTTAGATAAAACGGGGAAGGAGAAGGGTTAAAGGAGGGAGGAAGGAAAAAAGCTAAGGAGAGAGCCCGAGATTCATTAACATTAATTTTCGCCAGCTGGCCCGACCTGGCGGCCCCGCCCCTTCCCGCAACTGCAGGATGTTTCCAAAGTAACGTGAAAGGAACGTAATTAGTAACCTGATTACTTTTTACATGTAATTATCAGTAATGTAATCAAATTACAATTAGTAATTTAGTAGTAATTAGTAATTTGTAGTAGAGTAACTTCCCCAACGCTGGTCTTAGGACAGTGGGAGGAAACCAGAGTACCCGGAGGAAACCCATCAAGCACAAGGAGAACATGCGCACACGCACACACACACACACACACACACATACACAGGACCGGAGACAAGAATAAAAACTCCCAACCCTGAATGTGTTAGAGCTCCTAGCATGATGATCACTCCAATATCACTCCTCTGATGTGCTGTAGTCCTTGTAACCAGTAATAATGTACTTCTGTTTTTATTATTATGCTCAAAAATGTGGTCCTTGGTAGCACTTGGGGTTAACGTCAGATGATCGGGCACACCGTGGGATGTTGTAGTGGTTTCGTCACACTCGCGGCGTGTTCAGAATAAGTCACGTATTTTGCAATCTTCCTCCAAACCAAGCAGCAGCATCACTGGAAACGCTTTCGCACGGAAACTCTGCTATTGTTTAACGCGCACATGACAGTTATTTTAGTAACTGCGTTAGAACTTCCTCATTTACTGTCGCCGCTGCTGCTGCAGGAAAGGGGAAATTTCGAGCAGGTTGCGCTTTTACACCATGGATTTATTTGGTATTTGACTGGAGGAGGTTAGTGTGTGTGTGTGTGTGTGTGTGTGTGTAGAGGGCTTGAACAGACACCATGCACCATACTGCATTTTGCTTCTGTGCTGTTTTATTCATCATCCTTGTTTGTGTCAGAGTGTGTGTGTGTGTGTGTGTGTGTGTGTGTGTGTGTGTGTGTGTGTGTGTGTGTTGGAGTTGACCTTGCCGTGGGAGAGTTTCTTTAGTAACTTTAACATCCAGTATTTTAAGTCACACACACATGGTTGTTTTACTTCTTTTTCTATAATAAGTATGTTTAATAAGATAATGTCTCAAAAATATAGATATCAGACAGTAGAGCTAGGTGATAAAATGATATATAAAGGGCGTTCAAGTCAAACCAGGACTTGTGATTGCGCAGAATAACAGAACACAGTCATGAGAGTAAAGACTTCCTTTCTTCCTGTATAATCCCGATTCTCTAGCGTTTCATCAAGGTAGAACGTTTCACAGTACACCCGAGCCATGATTGGAATTTTCTGCTTCATGACTGAAACTCTGGCCTCCCAGGAACTCCTTAAATGGCCCAAACATGTGGAATTGGCTTAGAGTGATGAGGTCAGGACTGTATGAGGGATGTGGCAGTAACTCCCAGTCGAGTCCCTGTAATGCGCAAGCGGTGTTCCTGAATGATTGTGTGTACAGTTCCCCCAGACTGACACACACCGAACACCCATCTGAATGTCTAAAAATGATTATGAAGTAAGTTTGCTATAAAAGGTGGCCTTTAAATTGTAATGTAGCAGTCTTATTTATTTATATTCATAAAGCTTACTAGCTAGAAAAAATAATTTAAAAAAGAAAAGGGAAATAAAACACGCACGTCACGTACTTCACAGTATAGTATGATATAAGCACTCTGCCGTCGTCATGCCCTCCATGAGAAAGTGGCTTTTAGAGATCTTCTAAGATGTTAAGACGGTGTGTATCACGGTTAATCCCGCCTGTTTCGGATCTGAAGCTTTGTTTCTCCGGCTCTTCTAATGAGCGAATGAAGCATAAAGAAAAAGAAGGGGAAAAAAAATCCAGCGTGCGCTTGTGATTTGGGGCTCCTTCACATATCCGAGAGTGAAAACGGGCTTTGATCATGGCACCATGCTTTCTTCTGCATGACAGCCTGGATGCCAAGAACCGAGCGAGAGAGAGAGAGAGGGTTTTTTTTTTTATCCACTCTAATTTCCTGTCTCTACCTGCTCCGAGTCTGTGCCCGAGGCTTCAGCTGGTGTTTCATCTTAATTCATTCAGGCTGCAAAAACGAATCGGCTTTTAACCTACAATTAATTCTCCCTAATCGGCTGTAAATGCGGCTACTCCAGATTCTGGGCTTAAGTAAGATAGATATATCTCACATCGATGTGATGTGATGTGTCTTCACTATTTATTTCGAATTTATTCCAAGTCACTAAGAAGAATCTTAGTGTTCGAATTTGTATTAACACATATGCAGGAATAAAGTGCATATTGTACAATATTAAAATGTGCCTTTAAGATTTCAATATCGAGCAAATAATCATAAGAAGTTCGGCTCGTCATTATGGAAAAAAAAAAAACCTTTGTACTACAGAAGAGCTTTTAAGTTGTTACATCCTGTCTCTCTCTCTCTCACACACACACACACACACACACACACACACACACACACACACACACACATAGATCTGCGATCTTCAGTGGAATAAGGGGGTTTTCACATTAGGGCTGCAGGATCATTTCCGACCCCAAAGTCTGGTTCATTTTGATCAGTAAATTTTATTTGTGATTGTTTCACTCCAGAACGATACAGGGAACTCGGATACGGATATGGAAGCTAATCGTAGGAGAGAACTTAAGTGGACATCATCATCATCATCATCGTAATCGTCATCGGTGCCCTCTGCTTCCGAAATCTCATCCTCTGACTTTCACGGCCATAGCTGAAAAAGTAGGAAGGCATCCGAGCGTCTATGTTGACATTTTTCCAGAAATATCGATAAAACTAGACATACGTGGGCAACTAGGCGCATACTGCCACCTGCTGTATCGGAGGGTGAAAATGCACAAATGTACCCGAGTACTGAGAAAAATAATAGTGATGTGAACGCTGGCCCTCAGACGAGTCGGGAGGCGGAACAATCATTCCTGTGCACGGTACGACTCAATGGTGCCTAGTGTGAAATCGCACTAAATCACATCAGCCCAGTTTCCCCGAAACTCCATCTCTCGTCTTTAACAATGTCTAGAGAATCACAACCTCGCGCCTGGAACCGGCACGGCTCGGACATCGGCGTTTCCAGTTCCTTTCATGTGCTTTTTAATTTACTGGGTGCTTATGTGTATGTGTGTGTGTGTGTGTATGTGTATGTGTATGTGTATGTGTATGTGTATGTGTGTATGTGTGTGTGTGTGTGTGTGTGTGTGTGTGTGTGTGTGTGTGTGCATGCACGCACCAAAGCTTTACTAAGCGTAGTGAGTCATGCTGGAAGTGGCTCAGCCACCTGTGATGTGGGAAGATTAGTTTCACTGAACACAGCACCACCCTTTTCCTGGTTCAAACGCATGCCAGCATGCTGCCCCCTGTCTCTCTCTTCCTCTCTCTCTATCCTCCTCCTATGTTCATTCTCTCACTCAGACGCACTCGCAATCCTACTCTCAATCAAAGCTCTTGAAGAGTTCGACATGTGGCTCGGCAGCCCGAGTACCGACCGAAGAAGAGAGTGAACTGGAAACGAGGGAGGGGAGGGAAAAAAAAGAGAGGAAAAAAAGAAAGAAAGAGGGTGTGTGTTCTATTGCGGTCTTGTTTTCTTCCCCCCTTCGTGTGTCCTGTTGGTCTGAAGAGTTTCCTGTTGCTGTGTGTGTGTGTGTGTGTGTGTGTGTGGACTCTGGAGGTTGACCCAGATCCAGCTTTCACTTGGACTCTGTTGCTAATGACAGAGCTGGACTAATCATCTGGCCTGCGCAGGAGCTGGGACACACAGAGAGAGGGAGGGTGTTGTGTGTGTGTGTGTGTGTGTGTGTGTGTGTGTGTGTGTGTGTGTGTGTGTGTGTGTGTGTGAGAGAGAGAACAGCGAGAGAGGGAGGGAGGGAGGGAGTGACTCGTTTTGCTTCTTCTTACAGTCGTCCTCCCTCTAGCCTGTTTCTGTGAGCTCTGCGGCACTCGTCTTCTCTCTCGCTCCCTAGTCAGATACTTAAAATGTCTGCCGTGTGCCCAGCGACCGACTGAGCGCCGCCTGCCTGCCCGCCTGCCTGCCGTCCTTCTTCTCCGGCTGCCCTGATTGTTTCTCCTCCATTGTTTTTTTTTTTTTTTTTCCCTTCGTTCCTCCACACTTCCGGAGACATCGGCTGAATCCACCGCATGGCCCAGATACAGTATGTGAGGGATCAGAATTAGGAGGCTTGGTTTAAAGGCCGGCTCGACAGCACAGAGGTAAAAACAAACGGCTTTTCCTGATTCGCTCGCTCTGATTTGTAGGGTTAGCGTTTCCGTGCCGTGTTTCTCGGCACCGTTGTGTTCGCCTTCGTGAAAGCTCTTGTGTTTTGGAAACGGTTTGGAAGCCAGGCTTGTGTCACCGGATGTTTAACAGCCACACGATCGGGCTGCGCGTCGTTCCTGTATCGCAGACGCTCTCTTTCTCTCTCTCTCTCTCGCTCTCCCCCTCGCTTTTTTTAAATAATAAACCCTACAGGGGCCCTTGCGCCCTTATTCCTGAGCTGGCTTCCTGTTGTGGGTCTCTGCCAGGCTGCAGGCACAGAGACATGTTGTGTGCTCCTGAGTATGTGTACGGGCAAGTTACTGGGGACTTTTCCTGCCTAGCACTTATTGAATCACTGCAGTGGATAAATGAGGCGTGTGTGTATCAGCCTGACAAGCCTCCCACACACACACACACACACACACACACACACACACACACACACACACATATAGATATATATATACTCATAGTGTGGCCAGTGCAGCTGTGTGGAAAGCCCCTGATCACTGAGCGAGTGTGTGAGTGTGTGTGGAAGGCATGTCAGGCTCATACACTCGACCAGTGGGTCTCATTTATAAAAGAAGCGATCCATCTCGTCACGTCGCTCTGATTTCTTTCTTTTCTCATTTTCTCCCATGCAACAAAAGGAAGGTAAAGTCTAGACATTAGACAAGCATGTAATCTGGCTGATTCATAAGGACCAGTCTTGCTGAAGAGTGTGTGTGTGTGTGTGTGTGTGTGTGTGTGTGGAGCAAAGAGAGGTGGGGCTGCACTCTGACCCATTTAGCAAACAGTTTCTCGGAGAAGCTCAGTGCAGAGTGTGGCTGTTTGTAATTATGCCTCCCCACACACACACACACACACACAGACAGACAGAGCGAGAGAGAGTGTGTGTGTGTGTGTGTGTGTGTGTGTGCGCGCGCGCGCGCACACGCTCTTTGGACTCAGATTTGCTCCAGTGCGCCACTGATCTTTCAAAGCCGTTCTTCTTTTCATGTTGACTCTGCCGCTGAGGTCACTGTAGTTCGCGCCGGTTGGAGAGATTAAAGTGCGTTTGTGCTCCGCGGGGAGGAGGTGCTCGTTGTGGCTTTGTGTGTATGAGTGTGTGTGTGTGGGTAGTTATACTGTAGGTTGATGCACCGACGCTAGCTGAAAAAAAAAAAAAAAAAAAGTTCAGACAGCTGTTTGTTTTTTTCCTTTCAAGTAACCGAACGTACGAGCGTCTGCCCAGCCCTGATCAATCCCGCTTTTTCATTTTCAATTTCAATGCTATTATTCAATCCTAGTCATTTCAGTAATACAATACCGTATTGTACTGTAGCGGTGCGATAATCCAGCCGAATCGACACAACTAAAAATACAGAATTAAAACCTGTAACCACACACCAGTCATCCGCAGTCTTATCTAGGAAATAAAACCACCACGATTGACCACGTCCACATTGCCACGTCCGCTTCAGCCCGAATTTCTAAAAAAAACGGAAGCGTGACTCCGTTTCAAACACCTGTCATGCAGCATGCATGTAATATCTTAATACACAAACAACCTAAACATAATAATAAGACAAACAAGCTTTATCAGAGCCACCTTTGGTTACCTGGTTAAATATTACATAGCACTTTATTAGCTGTATAATGGTCGATTGATAAAGGCTTTACAGTGTAAGGCGTGTTTTTTTTTGGTTTGTACGGAGACGGTCATGAGTGTTGGGTAAGAAACAAGGATAAACAAATAAAATTAAAAGCAATATAAAATGAAGTTGGTGTTAGTCTTTCGGCTGCTCGCGTTGAGGACTCGCCACAGCGGACCAACTGATCCGAACAACAGCTTGGCGCAGGTTTTTAACGCCGGATGTCCTTCCTGACTCAACCCTCCCCTTTTTATCCGGGTTTGGGACCGGCACTGCGAGAAAATAAAAGGCTGGGGTTTTGTGCATTGGCTGGGAATCGAAATTTTAAGATTTATGATAAATATGTAACGCCGTGATTATCTTTTCCGCTCAGTGGGTTATGTCACGTTTAAGCTTCACTCTGTCTGTGGCATTTTAATCGGCATTAGAATTTGGACGTACGGTTTGGCTACACAGGTACATCCTGCCCTGATGTAACCATTCGATCAATCACACATGGCTGTTGATTGGTACACACTCGTGTCAGTAATTTGCGTTAAACGATGACGGATTCGGCGATGTTTTGTACAAATGACAAAACACTAATTAGTGACAAGACTCTATAATTAGCATCTCTCTGGGTTAAGAATGTGAGATACGACCTTCATATATGTGTGTGTTATATGTATTATATTTTATTATGTTATAACTACACAAATAAAGTCATGATATGTTCAGTAAATAGGGCTGCACGATTCAATAAAAAAAAAAACGTATTGCGATTTAAACTGTGATATCTTACTTCTGAATGTATCAAATAAATGATATTTAATATATCATAAATCAATCAATAAATACAGTGGTCGCCGTTGTTCTTCGGGGTCCCTAGTTGGACTTCAGTGGTTCCTAGATGGATGGATGGGATCACCAACAGCACTAATGACCACATTGTCCATATTGATTTAGTACTTAAATAACCGTTATTTTTTAAAGAATCAAATGCTTAAAATTACTAACAAACCCTGCATAAATTTCTCACCATGCGTAACTGTAACCTTTTGTGATTCATATCGCGATTTAACTGTTTATGCCATTAATCATGTATGTACAGCACAATATTGTGTGTTTAGACTTTTAAATGCGTAATAAGAAACCGCAACCACAAAGGACGGAAGTTCATAGTATGTTTCTAAGAACCCTTTATGTTGAACATAAAACATAGAACTTGGCATAGTAGGCTACCCCAGGTTACACACACACACACACACACACGTACATATTTTCAGAGTGTGGGTAAAGTTCCCCTTGCTTTTTTATTTTTTTTTTGGCAAGCAGCAGGAATGTGTGTCTGTCTCACTGAATCACATCCAGCTGAATACACACACACACACACACACACAAACACACACACACATATATATATATATATATATATATATACACAAACACACACACATGCACACAAATCTCTGTGGCACCATACAGGAACTCCAATCACAGTATCACGTCCTGTTACCGATACAGTTGATAAATATGGACACCAGACATCTTGAAACTCCATCCGAGCCACCGTTCAGGCTCTTAAGAGTCTCTCCGATGGACGCAGAGCGCCCGAGTGTCTGTAAAACAAACCACGTGCTGGAAAAGCCTGTGGAAAAGCTGCAACCGTCTCCACCCCCCCCCTACCATAGCCCGGATAAAGCACCAGGTTCAGCCTCCTGTCTCTCAGCGGGAACGCGAGCTCCGTGTACGGGAATGACCTAAATATGGCCGCGCACCGAAGGGGAAACTCGCCTTTCAGTGTCCTTTTGATTCGACTGCAGCAGAAACCTCGTTTCCTTCCGGTCCCCTCGCGAAGCATCCTGTTGTCGCGGCCTTACATAATGAAAACGTTTCGAGATCAAGACCGAGCGAGGATGATAAGAAAAAAAGATGTGCAGGATTTGTGCGCGCTCCTGACAGCAGGAGGGCCCGTGTGTGTATAAAAAAAAAAAAAAAGTGTGTGTGTGTAGGGTTTGTGTTGCATTGTGACCTTGATCAGCTTTGCAGCCTCCCATTTCCCCTTCTGACTCCTGAAACGTTTCAGAGAGTGATGGAAATGCCCGGGCCTGCAAACCACTTAGCTATGCATGAGCTCCAGCCGCCTTTCTTCTTTACATTCCAGTGCAGCCAGCCTTATAAAATATTTACAGCCGAGCTACAGGCTGCCTCGCAGCGCCCGCAAAGGACAATATTTTCAAGAAGGCTTTGTCTCCAAGCCTCTGCTTTCTCAGAAAACCTTTTTTTTTTTTTTTCTTTTTCTTCATGGCATTTCTTTCACTCTTATACTTGAAAAAAAAAAAAATCATTTCTAGGAGGGGCGTTCAAATCAAACCAGGACTGAATATAAGAACACAATCATGAGAATAAAAACTCAATATATAATCCCCTGCTACACTAATGCACTTATCCCAGCGTCTCACTAGTGCTTGGATACCGTCAAGGTATAAAGTTTCCTCTGTACGATGGAGCCATGATCGGACTGCCTACTTCATGTCTCTGTGGCAGGGATTGCTCAAACGGTTAATTCTCCGAGTTACTCAAATCCCAGCACCATCAAGGTGCCACTGTTGAGCCACATAAAACCAAAGCCTTTATATCCTCTATCCTGGCTGATCCTGCACACTGACCCTAGTGTCCTAACTGCGATCTGTGATAAAATAGTTTAACCGTGCTGTAAGGTACATATAACAAATAATTGGCGACAAATTATACATCGATTTTTTTTCAAGGATCAGGCGTTCCACTCGCGTAATGTTCAATTCAGTAAAAATTTTATTTGTATAGCGCTTTTAGCAATTGACCTTGTCGCAAAAGCAGCTTTACACAATCAAACGAATGATTTAAGTTTGTATGAAATGTGAATGTGTATGAATTAATATAATAAGATTGTCCCTGATGTGCAAGCCGAGGACGACGGCGACAGTGACGAGGAAAAACTCCCTGAGACGGCAGTAGGAAGAAACCTTGAGAGGAACCAGACTCGACAGGGAACCCATCCTCATCTGGGTGATAACGGATAGCAGTCATACCGTGTGTTAGGAGAGTTGGGGAATGACTGCAGTGGGCTCCGAGCCACCTCGGCCTGGGATCGCCATTCATCTTCATCATGTATTACTGCGTCTGAGAGTCTCGTCACCGTACTGTGCTTGAAGTCTTCTGTAAACGTCAGTCAGGTTTATGACTTCATTCAAGTCCCGGTTTGACTTGAACGCTCCTCGTATTTCCCCACATCCTGTCAGTGTATTTCATTAGACTGACTTTTTAACGATGGCGTCCCAGTATCCATTAATGAAGGATGTCTTTATTTCCATAAAGCCTGTGTTTTATAGATTATGGTTTCTATAGTAACAGCTTATTCATACACAGAACAATGTACTGTATAATCGCGATATGGAGTGGTGTTACGGTCAGTAGGTTTTTCCAAAGAAAGAATGAGAAAATGGAAAGGTTTCTGCGAGATAGGAGACACGAGCTCATGTTCTTACTATAACTAGTTAAAAGCATTGACTCACTCACTCATCGTCTAGAACACTTTATCCTGTATACAGGGTCCCGGGGGCCTGGAGCCTATCCCAGGAGAATTGGGACACGAGGCGGGGTACACCCTGGCTGAGGTGCCAAGCCAGGCCATCGCAGGGCAAAAGCTTTGACCTGCTAATTAAATATACAGTATAATCATAATAGTTAGTATAAGATGAATGTGGTTACTGGACAATAATCAGCTTCAGGTGGATTAGAAGTAATTCACACTGTCTTGGATATTTTCCTGTAACATAATGTTTATTATTATTATTATTATTATTATTATTATTGTTTTATCATCTTATTTTATTGTGTTTTTTATTACTTTTATTATTGTCCCCATTGTGTTTCATTCCTCATATAACATCTGCTCTATATTGCAACATCATCTGTCACAGCACACATTTTTAAATGTGTCGCGGATACAAATAGCACTTTCATAACCCCGACTTGATTGCTCACATGTTTTAATTTATGATCAGTTCATATCCCGAGTCTTTCGTTTTCCATTGTGTTTGTTTTTCATTGTTCATTGCATCATATCCCTTAAATAGCATGACGGTGAAGAAGTGTAGTTCAGTTTCTCACCTAGTAGTGAAAGTGTCCCTGTCCCCTATCTCTATCTCTGTTTGCCATTTTGGCTCAGTCGGCGTACCCAGTCGAGCGTGCTGCGTGTCACCCAGAGGTCATGCAGATGCTGGCGAACTTCAGAAAACACATACAGCAAGTTGCGAAACCACATTTCCCCCCCTCGGCTGAAAACACGAACGCAGGCAGAATTCTTGTTTGACACCTCAGGTTTTTTTTTAGCCGACACCTCGTGCTCTGCATGCCTTTCGCACCTGTATTTTTACAAGGTTTTACGTTACGTGTAAATGTTTTCATTACCGCGAGGAAATGCGACGACGACTTTTTTTTTTTCTTTTTCTTTTTTCTTCCGCCCCCTTAAGATCCCTAGATCAGATGTGCTGCTTTCTATATTTACCTGGCCTAGAAACAGGCAGCGTTAGCGTAGCCTGGTTTCAGCTCCCCAGCCGCCGAGCTCTCAGAGCGCACGTCGGCTTCGCTCGGCCTGCCAGATATATATTTTTAATATATATATATACGGCTTTCCAGAAATACGTTCTTTTGTCAGGAGCGCCCGTGCGATTGCAATCGAACCACGAGGCTGAGCCGTCGTTCACCTTTGCCAAAATAGTCCCCCCAGGACTTTATTCAAATATCTAATGAAAGCAGCAGAGTGTAATTAAAGCTGAAGCAATAAGCGGGAGTTATTACAGTGTGTCAGTGTGTCAGAGATGTGCCAAAGTGAGCACCGCGTGGCTCTCCTATCCTCCTCACGCTGGCCGATCGCTGCTTATTTTAGCGGGGTTAAATGACTGCTTATCATTCCTTCGGCTCATCAGGTTTCCATTTTCTTATCCACCCCTAGACGATCAGCTGTGCCTTTCTTAGGGCCGGTGATTAATTTCGGACATGCTAAAAATGAGATCGAATCATCCCTGGCAAACACCACGTAGCAAGAATACACTGTTGCCGGCGTATAGCAATGGCTGCATGTACTGTACTGTATATGTATGTAGTATTTCTTTTGTCGACAGTGTCATAACACTCCAGCTCTAATGTTCAGCAGCCGAGTGTGGAATAAGCCGCGTAGACGTTTAAACAGACGAGGCGAAGCAAGACATAATGTCCTCTGTATCTTTTTTTTTCTTTAAATACAACCGTCGGATGTCTGCCATCAGTCCCAGCTGTATTCATTTTCTACTGTTCCAGGCTCTTTCACAAGCACATTACACCTCCTTAACAGCTGCAATCTCAGCCATGGGTCATTACAGGATTTTAAACGACCAAGAACACAGCTACGCAGAACACACACCTCTTATAAAAGTGTAATGGAGTAGAAATTGCACGCAGAAGCTGCTTGAAACCTCTTCCGAAAAAAAATAAATAAATAAAAAATTAAATAAATAAATAAACCCTCCATAGAGCGCTACTGCTGCAGTGGACGGTTCTAATTACAGCTCGAGCTCAGCCTCTCCGAGTGTGAGTGATATGCTGGGGGCTTAACACACCGCTCCGCCGCAGTATTGCAATGAGATGTGTCATGTA
Source organism: Leiocassis micropogon (assembly GCA_028565275.1). Lineage (NCBI taxonomy): Eukaryota > Metazoa > Chordata > Actinopteri > Siluriformes > Bagridae > Leiocassis > Leiocassis micropogon. The sequence continues at coordinate 19,001,539 of JAOVVA010000054.1, forward strand.
TTCGTATCCATGTGAAAGATTTCTTCCAGCCTGTGAGATGCGATGAGAGTAACAAGCGTGGGGTTACTCCAGATCTCTGAGAATTGTCGACTGGGTCACGTTCCATGACTTTAATCTCTTATTGTTTTTGGTGTCATGGTGTGTACACTATATGAGAGATCGCAGACCGAATCAAGGTGGGGACGCCGAGGGATCGTCTGTTCCTCAAATAGAACTAGAGATGTATTGCTACACCGAGAGTACCATCGTGTTCATGCTGTATTTCTACTGTTCCTGGTGGCCATTTGGGTATGACCTTATAAACACCCGGGAGGAGAACTGGATTCAGGTGTCTGCCGCGCATGACAGCAAGTGAATTAGATTTCCTGTCAGGCTTTCTCTGACTGTTTTTCAGCGCTGTTCACACGGCGTGATCCATCACAGAGAATACACTTCTCCCTGCAGGCTGAGGAGTCACTATTAAAGCCAAAAAACACAGACACAGGTTGATATTATAGTGGATTTTACAGAGCCAGGTGGTGGGACTCAAAACTAAATATAAAGATTACAAAGATGATGATTCAAATGTTAAAAAAATGATAAATTTAAAAAAAGATTTCACTGTTAGCACAGAGTGACACAGTGAGGTTAGCGTAGTGGTTAGCGCTGCGACCTCACACCTACAGGGTTGAGAGCTCGAGTCCCGCCTCGTGTCTGTGATCCTTGGTGGGTTTCGTCTCATAGTCCAAAGACATGCAGATTAGGTTCATTTCCGTTCCCAAATTGCCCATAGTGTGTATATGTGTGTATGTTTGTGTGTGTCCTGTGATGGATTGGCGCCCTGTCCAGGGTGTACCCCTCCTGGGATAGGCTTCAGGTTCCCCCGTGACCCTGTATACAGAATAAGCAGTACAGACAATAAAACTATTAAGACATCTCAGTATGTGGTAACGTTCTGCCAGAAATATCCCTCAGATAATATTTTTTTTTCATCCCTCAAACTCACTTCTCCTCCAGATGTGCAGTTTCAGTGTCCATATAAATGAGGTATTTCTGAACCACGCCCTTGCAGAGAACAGCAGAGCTGAACAAACTGCCGGGGGGTGGGATCTCTTCTTACATAATGTCACATTAGGGAGAAAATCTGAATGGCTTGTTTAAGCCCGGGCCAATACAAAACTGCAAAAATAAGTTTTTCTTTCCTCCGCACAAGGTTTCACTTGTACATGCAGACCTGGAGACCCATCTGATCGTCGGAAATTGCCTAAAAGGTTTGCATAATATGGCGAATTTAAAGGAAAAGTACCCTACCAGTGAAAGGTTTGGGCGTACCTTGTAATTCCATGGTCTTTCCAGATTTTCCTTTTTTTTTTTTTTCCCCTACACTGTAAAACAATGCTAAAGGCGTCCAAAACATACAGTAATTTCCCTTAAACAGTTGGAGTTTGGAGTAACACTCGAATTTGCTATGTAACATTTTTAAAGGGAAATAAACCATTTTATAAGTTGAAGATGTCTACACTTTATCTAATTACAGTATGTTCTGCCTCCCTAATGAACATAGTGGGCTTTTTAAGGTGGATTGCAATCAAACTGCATGAAAAAAACCAACACAGGATCTGTTGCTGTGCAGGTCTGTGATATGCACGTACATTTACACTATACTGTACATGGACCAAAGTATTTAGCCGAACCTGCGATGACATGGTATTCGAACACATGTACAGTACTTCAGTATGGAGTTGGTCCATATTTTGCAGATATACTGTATAACAGCACATCCACTTTTCTTGGAGGGCTATCCACAAGATTCTGCAGCGTTTCTGTGGGAATTCGCGCCCATTCATTCTGTAGAGGTCAGGCGCTGATGTTGGACGAGAACATTTGCGACATTTGAGTTCAATAATTAACAGGTTTGGTCAAATGGACAATATGTACTTTTGTCCGTATAGTGTATATTCTCGACACTGCTGCAGTACTGCATAGGTGCCAATATTTATAGTTAAGCGTTTTTTGTTTTTTTCTTCCTGCTTTTTAAGCTAAACCAGTCATCACCTACACACTAAAAAAAATTCCCCAGAAAAAAAGAAATTCCCCATCTCTGACTAATATAAACCAAACCAAATGCTAACTCAACTCTGTTTGAGCGGGAAAATATACACCAGTCATCAGAGTCGGCTAGTTAGATGATTGTTGCTAATCTGGAGGCGGCCATGTTTTTTTATTTCCCCCCTCACTTTGTACTTCACAGACATGACTTTGAAGGTTAACCACTATCAAATTAAGTCAGACTTGGCATGTGGGCTCTTTGGTTGGTCAAAAACATGGTGAGCCGCCTTCTTATTCAGACTGGCTCACACTTTCGCCTTTTTTTTTTTTTTTTTTTAACTGATGCACATCTGGGGAGATTAGCTATCTACAGTAGCACACCCCTCTTTAAACTCTCACATGCTTTAAGCGAGCTCTCACGCACTCATGTGGCGGATTATAAGTCTAAACATTTCCTTAGATTGCGGTTAAGTACCGATTCATTTCGAACCTTATCCCGCTAGGATGTTCTTCTTATTAATGCCGGCACCTTAGCAGGTCTGTCTTTATCTCCTTCCAATCTCCGAGTAATATTCTAAAGGCTTATCTCTGCCTTTGTCGCTCTCTTCCTCTCTCAGGCACATGTTTGGTGACATCGAGTCTCACCGCAGCGATCACGCTGATATACGGTGACATCAGAGCTGCTCAGCGGCAAACCCGGGGCTGGCGGTAGTGGGCGGGTGGGTTCCGAGAGCGACACATCAAAGTTATCTTTGCTCCCTTTGAAGCGCCTACCCTGCCACTGTCACTTTTTTTTTTTTTTTTTTTTACGATTCACTAAGCGATGCACAGGATCTAACGAAGTGTGTGTGTGTGTGTGTGGTTCTCTCCCCACAGACATTCAAGCCTCTGGTAGGAAAGAGTGTTCTGGGCTCCATCACCGCCGTGGAATTCTTCTCTGACAGACAGCTGGACTTCCTGACCGATGACGGAGCATGCCAACCATATCAGGTGAGTGTGTACGTCTGTATGTGTGCGTGTGGCCTATATTTCAGTGCTGTGTTTAAAAAGTTGACGAGGGAGCCTCGGTGAATCGGCGCGGTGTTTACTCAGCGATGCTAGGTAACCTCATACCCTGGAACAGTCACGCCGGAGCGCAATTTACATTCGCCTGTCCTCCATAATAGGCTCTCCGTCTCATCGCGGAGGAATTAGTCCTTTCTGGAATAATATAACAGATTTTTTATTTTTTTTTTTTATCCCCCTTCTTCTCAGCTTCGTACAGACGTGCGCGTCGTCGGCTCACGGATGACAGCGCTCCGGCTCTATTGTTCCTCGCTGCTCTGTACTCTCGCAAACTCCTTAATTATCCACCATGTTTGGGGAAAAACGCAGTGACGGAGCGCAGTGACAGAAGCAAACACATCAGACAGATGGGGAGAAGGAATCTCTGTAGTATTCTCGATTTATATGCACGCCGCGTTTTAGTCCCGCTATCTTTTCCGCGCTCGGCACCGTTTCGCTGAACGGATAATGAAAAGCCATCTGCCAGCAAATTAGAGCCGGCGCCCTCCCTCTTCCTAAAGTGGCCATAACACCTGACTGCACGCCGAACCGAGGTGTAGCAAGCGGATCTCTCGTACATCAGCATCGTGCGCGTTTTTTCTTTCTTTTTCTTTTTTTTTCTCCCCCAATCCTTTTATAGTGGTAATTACTGCAGAGGTATCCCAGCTCCAGCTGTGTACTGAGAACCAGCTTATGACCTTGCTTTGCTGCTAGTCATTACGATTTCATCGAGACTCGCGTTTAATCTACTTCGTATATAGCTCTTGCTATTTAAAAAACGAAAAAGCAAAAAAAAAAAAAGGAATGAGGAGAAATAAGCAGCGACTCTGCCATGTGAAGGTTTTATAACAAATGAAGCAAATCAATGTGTGATGTGCCATCCCCTGCAGGGCCAATTTTAGACCCTGTTTTCATTCGAGTTTCTCCCGGTGCTCAGCAGAACACTATGTTCTTGTCAGACTGCCTGGCCTTAAAAAAAGAAAGAAGAAAGAAAAAAAACCTTGCACACAGACACACTCTCTCTCTCTCTCTCTCTCTCTCTCTCTCTTACTTTCTCTCTCTCTCACACACACACACACACACACACAGAACGGCTCCGCGCCGACTCACAACGGATGAGTCTGTAATGTAAAAACTATCAGGCAGGGTAATGAGAGAGCTAGAGAACATGAGAAAGCATACCGCCTCTGCATCCAGAGGCACAGCGTGCACACCAGCGGGGAACGTGATCACGCCATAGGACGTTACAAGTAAACATAGTGCTCTCTCTCTCTTTCTCTCACTCCGTCTCCGAAGCTGGAAGATGCACATTTCTCAAACCCTTCAACAAACTCATAGCCATTTGTTTACAGGGCTGCAGCGGGGGGGACGTGTCATCATATACTGCGGCAGGGTGGGTGACACGCTCCTGCCCTCGCTCCACATTGCGGCACTGAAGGCTTGGGGGTTGGCGGGAGGGCTGAACCGGTGCAATCTGTTCGGCATAAAGGCTACATTATGACAGTAAGTAGACTCTGTGTACGAAGCCAACTGGCTGGAGAGCTGGAGAAAGAAAGAAAGGAAGGAGGAGAGGTGGGGGAGAAGGGAAGGGGAACCGAATGTGGCGAGCGAGGAAAAAGTGAGCTCTCTCGTGTTGCCGTGTCAAACCCTGACGAGCCGAGTCCAGGATTATATCCAATTCCGAACACCGCCTCCATACTGCAGGATGTCACTCTGCCAGGTCGTCTGCTACCGGAAATCACAGCGTGCGACAAAACACGCTTTCTCTGTCTCTGGTTTATCGAACAGCCAGATATACTGTACACACACACACCTCATTTACAGAAGAGATGTATATCGCTCTGGCACAGTCTCTCCCTAATTAATGAAGTGTCATACACACACACACACACACACACACACACACACTCACACACACACACTGTCACAGAGCCCCCGAGTCACGTGTCACTCTGACTTCATGCCACATTCACAGCCTGCCCACAAAACAACACACAATCTCTGGAGAAATCTCTCACACACACACACACACACACACACACACACACACACTACTCCGCACGAGATACAAGAGATCTATTCCTGTATACGTAAACCCTATTTACTGTCATGTTGAACCTTATCCTGGAAACAGTTCCTATTTCTGCCTTCTCGCATACACACACACACACACACACACACACATGGACACACACACAGACAAACACACACCTTTATTACCCCAGCAACCAAGCCTTTCTCACACACACCGCATACATAGTATTGCCATAGCAACAGGAGCGCAGAGTATCCATGATGTCAGGGCGCTCCAACAAAAGCTTCATCGAGCACATGCACGTTTTTTTTTTTTTTTTTCCTCTGACATTTACGCGGAGATGGTAATGTGCCTCCGCGAAGCTTTTAGTGTTATTATGACGAGATTATTCCTGATTTTTATTATTTTTTTCTCTCTCCCTACTTTCTTTGGAAATTTGTCATTTTCTTCGTGACTCATCCTCAGCCAACAGTTTTAGCAAAGTGCTGCCGCGAAAGCAAATGTGCTCTCAGTCCACTATCTCTCTCTTTCTCTATTTCGTTCCCTGTTCATCCGCTTGTCTGATGCAAGCATTGTGTCAGCTCTCCCATGCTGCCTCCTGCCATGGTAACAGTCCCAGGGCCTATTCTTCTGTTTACTTTCCATCAGCATTTACAAGATCCAAGCATAGCGTCGTTGTTTTTCTCTCTCTCTCTCTCTCTCTCTCTCTCTCTTTTCATTCACCGCACAAACAAAAGTTATTTTCGATTCCTTCCCCGCTCTAATTCTCCCTCGTGACACACGCAAAGTTCACCGCCGAGGTCGGAGGCGGTTTAGTAATTTGGACTAATAGCTTTTCTCTCAGGCTGAAAAGCTTAAAGAGGTCACGCAGGGCAGCTGTTCTTCAGATCCGACCTAGAGTGTGTTGTTTTTCTTCCTCTGTACCGTTCGGCAGAACCCGAGACGTAAAAACCGGCCTGCTTATTAAGACGTGTTCGGTTCCATGTCTCGAAGCACTGCTCTATCAGCTAGGAATGAGAAAGCAGGAACTGAAACCAGAGCAGCACCATCAATCAGGCAGCTTGATGCGAAGGCAGGAGGAGGCTCGAGAGCTGAATTCGAAAGAACAGAGCGATCTGGTAGGCTGAGAGAGAGAGAGAGAGAGAGAGAAGTGGAAAAATAAATATATAGGAGAGATAGCGGGAAAAGAAGGAGATGTCGAGTTAGGTGGAGTAACCAACTTAGCCTTGGATTCTTTCCTTGACTTGGAGCTGTGAAGGCTGGACAGTAATCAACATGTTTCCCCAAGTTATTCCTAACGAACTTTTCTTTCCGCTGCTCCCGTCAAGGGGTCGCCGCAGCGCACCATCCGAGCCGCACAGGTTTTTACTCCAGATGCCCTTCCTGGTGCAACCTTCCCATTTTTTAAGCATGCAGTTGCCCAGGTAGTACAGGGCGTGGCAACCCATCGACGGCGGAGCATTGAACCCCGATCCTCGGATGAACAACCTACATCCTTAGCCGGTTGTATCTCATTACAGCTCATCATTAGAGCTCCAGAGCTGCATCAGGTTTATCATTTAAGTGCTTGATGTCCACGCTAGTCATCAAGCACTTATCGATTTAATCGTCAGACAGTGTGACAACCCCAAGAGTCCGCAGAACAGTGACTCAGGAGTTTATTTCTCTAGTTCCTGGAAACAGCACTAACTTTAGTGCATTAATATCTATCACTCATACTGTCATTCTGAAAAAAAGAAATTGTGTGTGTGTGTGCTCAGTTCCTGACTCAGTCCAGCGTGACCACTGGTAAAAAAGAGCCCTCACCTCCCCAGCACCCAGATGGTGCAGGCACGTGGCCACAGGCCGCGCCAACAGGCTCCACGTCATCCCCAGTGTGGTTTGGTGGGCCGCCATGGAGGCGAATACTAACGGCTCCGTTCTGTTTCAGCTCGAGCCCTGCTGCTCCTCGTTTACCAAAAAAGGTCTCCTGGATCTGGAGTTGAAATAGAACAACGCACAGTCCGTTGCTTTGTTGTCGGGGTTTTTTTTTTTTTTTTTGGTGGTGGTGGAGGTTTTTCTCAGAGCTCGCGTGTATGTTTAGACTTTTCCGAAGCTGCTGTTTTATTCGGGGAAGCGTCGAGGTGTACGGTGTGGTCAGGACCTGGCTCCGAGAGCTGCAGGGAACTGTGTTAGAAAAAAACCCAGTCTATTTTATTATGATCAGAGAGAGAGAGAGAGATACGGAAGGCCAGTATCTGGAAATGCTTTCCAAGTTTCCAAAACATGGCACCTCCCTCTCTCTCTCTCTCGCTTCTTTTCCACGGCAAGCCATGTGGAAAATCCTGCAACACACTGCTGTTAAAGTGATGGATGGCAGCCCGCTGCTGCAGGAGAGTGTACAGCACGCACACACACACACACACACACACACACACACACACAGGATGTCTGCTGCGCCCTTCACAGCACGGCCTGCATGAGTGTGCACAATATACGTTAGATCTGGAGGTGGGAGTATCGACTAAAGTCGCTTGAGACGGATTACAGAGTTCCATCCATTTAAAGTGAGAGGTCTGTTAGACGTTACAGAGAATCTCTCGGCTCGGTCTGTTAAAAGAATACACTCTTTCATCTGCGCAGGGATTCCACGCTATCGCTTACCCAAACAAGACATCTTCGCTCCCTTCTAAGACACCGAAAGAGATAGCAAGAGATAAACGCCGAAGCACGGAGCGCAAGATTTTAAAGGAGAGATGAAGGACTTTTTTTTCTTCTTCTTCTTCTTTCTCTCTGTGTGTGTGTGTGTGTTGAGAGAGAGAGACAGGACTGAAATGCTATGACTGACACGCATGTCACTCTCATACAGCGGATGCACCCTGCAGCTCGATAAATAAATCCCGCGTCTCTGTCCCAGAACATATTGTGGCGTTTTTGTTGAGGAAGAGGAAGTGACACGTACGATCACATCCACTCGAAGTCGCGATGCTGATCCGAAATGTTACATCAATACCCATCTGGTTACGAGTAACCGCGGCCTGTGTGGATGACGCAACCGCGACCCGACCAGCTTCCCCCCGCGATCACAGCCGGCCATATTCTTTTATTTACGACTTCCTCGTCCTGCTTTCGCTACGAAGCAGAAGTGTGCACTTTCTAGTGTGAATCACGGCCTCGTTTTTTTTTTTTCCCCGACCTGCGAGAGACATCGCTGTGCAAATTTGAACTACTGGTGTTTGCAGAGACGCGGCTCCACCCGGCAGTGGGCTGTGTTTGCTTTGTACGATGGCTGTGAGTGTGAGTGTGTGTTTGTCCTTTTATCAGCCACGCTGTGTGCGCGTGTAAACAGTCTGGCTCTGCTCCTGCTCCCGCGGCCTCCTCCCACTTCTCATCACCAACAACAATTAATGGAAGTGGTGGGCGGATTTCCCTCTCACCATCTGACCCTTGTCAACTGCACACACACACACACACACACACACACACACACACACACACAGACCTAAATACAAACCGAGTCTGGATTTCCACTCCTTCTGCATATTTCCATTGAGCTTGTCGAATATCAAGGCTGTGTGATTATGTTCGAACAATGAATGACTTCTTGTGTGAGATCACGTTGTGTAGGAAGACTTGCATGTTTAACTTGGTGGACATTTCCTGTTTAATTGGTAGGTTATATTTTCGGATAGATTGCGGAAGCGGTGTTCGAGAGCCCGTGAGCCGAGGGATCGAATTTCCCTTTCGCAAGTGCTCTTAAGATTCATTTATTTGCATGGAAGTAATCTGAGAATATCCAGCACACTCGGAAGAGTATAACACACATCAGTTATAGGAAAATAAAATCAGGATGGCATGGCAAAGTGAAGATGGTGCAAAGTGAAGGAACTGGTTTTGTCCCTGTTGTGAATGTGCATATTACACATTGTGCTTTTTAACCATTTCTAGGTACGCATGTAATGTAAATTCCAAAACATTAAGCCCAATATCCTGTAGGTTCCTTTCGTGCCAATTGGGCAGCCGTAGCCCCACAAGAACTCTGGGTGTGTCCGGCATTGGGACGTTGGAGCCAGATCCTCTGGGTGCTGTGGGTTTTGGAACGAGGCCTCCATGGTGCAGACTTGTTTGCTCGGTGCATTCCATGGATGCTCACATCAATTAGAGGCAACAACTCTTTGCACATGTGTGATTGGCTGTGGTGCACTGGGTGTTCTGATACCTTTTTACCATAGCTACACGTTTTTCAGCAGTTTGTGCTACATTGGCTTTTCTGTGGGATCGGAGCAGGTGGGCTGGCCTTCGGTCCCCGCATGCATAAATAAGCCTCAGGTGCGCACGATCCTGTAACCAGTTGACTGGTATATAATTGATTATTAGTTTTATTCAGTTCACCTGTTGGTGGTGTTAATTTTGTGTCTGACACCATAAAACTGACTTATATTCATTTTTTTTTTTCTTTCTCTGACACGGAAGGTTGTCTGTAACAAAATGTTGACTTTGAAACCGCTATATAACCACTATTTAAACTACGACACGTACCATCATGGCCAGCCAATCATGTTGCTTCTTGCTGTTACATGATCAGCGAAGTTGGGCTGCCAGCTGTGCAAAACATTTGCTGCTTTGAGAGAGCTAGATGCGTTCAGTAAATTACTGGAGAATGTTGACGCCAAGAAAAAGTTCATTTTTTTATTAAAAAAAAAAAAAAAAAACCCTCACCCAGCAATAATAAATCACCGGTATGCATTTGCTGTACGTCCATAAAACGTTCCGAGAAATGGGACATTAAGCAGTTTGGATGTTTTTCGAACACCATGTTATATATTGAACCAAAGATATCAGGGATACTGTAGTAGTCTGTAGTGTAACTTTCTGTTTTTATTCCAATTTTCAATCCAAAATGACGTATAATTTGTGCATGTCAAATATTTTCCATCAGGTTGCAATAATTTTTGCTTTATTCAAAAATACCTTGTTTTTCTCAAAACCGCAAAAATGATGTGCTGTATATATGAACCTTTTTTACACCAAAATGAAAACTCAATTTTTGCATTGTTGAGAAAAATAAAGTATTTTTGAAATAATCTGATTGATACTTAACTTTTTTTTTTTTTTAACGCTAATTAATCATATGGACAAGTTTGACCCTAATGGCTTCCCATAGGCTCCCAATTTGAAAATACATGATTACCCCTATAGGAGCAGACCGGGGGGAGAGATTTTAATGTAACATTTGTTACATGTTAATGTTTGAGATATTATAAAACTGCATAACCTGTTTCACCTAACCAGTTTGTCGTACTTTTTTTTATTCCAACATTACATGTTTATAATACACGTAAATTTGAGTATTTTAAAATCGATTGATCGCGGTTGATCACGGTCTATGAATGTGATTAACTAGATTCATTTTTTTAATCCATTGACAACAATAGAATATACATTCAGTAAACGTTAAATAAATATCTCATTATAGTTTCTTTGCTAAATAACAGCACGTTTATTAGTATTATCAGCAGTATTCCGAGCGTGATTCGCGACGGCTATCTTATATATTTTTTAGGTAATTTTCCGTAAACATACAGCAAGTGGATTTATTTTACGAGAGCACATACACAGACTCACAGACTTCAGTTAAGGTTGCTCTCTCATATACTGTATTAGTGGTGGCTTGGAGCGAATGAGGTCGCAGGAGCCGAAGTCGTGCATGACTGTAGACGAAGCATTTTCATTTCGAATGAAGTCAGCAGAAATAGAGGACATCCTCAGGAAATAAGCTGAGCACAGAATTAACTTCTTCACTGTCATGACCCAGAAGAGTAGTCTAGCATCATCTGCGATTTACGACACCTTGTAGACTTCTCTTCAACTAGAACAGCAACAACACAAGTCTCGTACTGTAGTAACACCTCAGTTAAAAAAAAAAAGAAAGAAAGAAAAGAAAAACAGTGCTGCGGTGTGAAGCGTGCCCGAGGGACCAGCGGAGTGCTGTTGAGTCCTTGACTGTTGTGTAGGGAGGTCGAGGAAACGAAAACAAAGAGCTGCAAACAGATAGCTGCACGGCCTATTTGCAGGTAATGCGCACCAGGTGCTCGCTAACTACCGTGCAGTTGGCTAGCAAGGACGTCCTCGTCTTCAGTAGTGGGGTGAAGTCAGATTTTGTATTGAAGTCGACATTCTCTGCGGTGGGGTTAGGGGTGGCTCAGTGGTTAAGGCATTGGACTGTGGTAATGAAGGTCCCTGGTTCAAATCCCACGACCCCCAAGTTGTCCCTGTCGGGCCCTTAACCCTCAACTGCTCAGATGTATAATGAGATTAAAAATATGTAAGTCGCTCTGGATAAGGGCGTCTGCCAAACGCCTAAATGTAACTATAAATCCACCCTGTAATGAGAGTTTGTTAAGTATTAATGTATGTGTGTCATTGTTTTTTGTGTTGTGCAGGATGAAGTGGACAGCTTGAGTCCTGTTCTCAGGGACAATCCACAGCTTCATGAAGAAGTGAAAAGCTGGGTAAAAGACCAAAAGGTGCAGGAAATTTTTATGCAAGGTAAGACAACAACAACAATTCTACATTATGGTTATAATTATGGCGGCTTAATGGTTGGCACTGTTGCCTCGCAGCTCCAGGGTCCGGGTTCGATTTCTGTGCATGGTGGGTTTCCTCCATGTATTCCGGTTTCCTCCCACAGTCCAAAGACTTGCACGTTAGGTAACTGCCGATCCCAAAATTGCCCAGTAGTGTGTGAATGAGTGTGTGAGTGTCTCACCACGGTCGTAAAAAAAATATAAAAAAATACAACGGCGCACTACATAGGTTCCATAGATGGATGGATAAATAGATTTATAATTATAATTATAATTATACAACAATTAGAATATGATAAAACTATGATAATGTACAGTAAATATAGCATGTTTATTTATTTCTAACAAATAACCAATTAAATGTTTACTCCTTTTTTTTTTGGTAATTTGTTTGTGTGATTTGGGGAATTTTTATATCTTGTCCCCAAAAGACATGTCTCTGTCTACCTGAAGTTAAGTCTTTATTTGTAACATATACATTACAGCGTAGTGAAACTCCTTCTTTGCATATCCCAGCGTAACTGGAGTCAGAGCACAGGGTCGGCCATGATACAGCGCCCCTGGAGCAGACCGGGTTAAGGGCCTCGCTCAAGGGCCCAACAGTGGCAACCTGGTGTTGCTCGGGATCGAACCGCCAATGTTCCGATCAGTAACTCAGTGCCTCAGCTCTCCGAGCCACCACTGGCCCATTTCTGTTGGGTTACTAAGGTTAATAAGGTTATGGATAAATTCACGTGTAGCATAAATGACTATGACAAAGCAAGGTCCTCAGAATGATAGTAACACATGTGTTTGTGTGTGTGTGTGAATGTGTGTTGAGCCAGAAGATTGTTCTGGTGGCTTTTGGCACGAGGTGTTGTTTACAAGGTCCTCAGCAGCAGCATTCCAGGCCAACAATTAAATATAATTGTTAAACTTGGCAGCTGGCAAAGGAGGGCAGAATGGAAAGAATCTCCAAGCCAAAGGATTTGGTGGAGGATTTGGGGTGGAGAGGGGAAATGAGAGGGAGAGAGAACAGAAAGTGCAAAGTGTGGTTTGGTTCTGTACTTTGACTTGTGTGTGTGTGTGTGTGTGTGTGTGTGTGCGTGCACATGAGCTGTGTGTACATGCATGTGCTTGGAGAGCTGCAGTGTTTGCTGGTTTGGACCCGGGTACAGCAGCACTATTGAGCAGTAATGAAAGGAAATATTCTGGACTCATCTAATGAGCTGCGGCACTCGAGTTGAGAGATGACAGGCCAGCGCACATCGCGGCTGGCACGCTGTCACACCGCCGTCTGGCTCCCTCGGCAGAGCACGGGTCATCGTGAAAAACATTTCGTCACTTCACTATGACAGGGTTTTATCTGCGGTTTTGTGTTGTGAGATATTGAGTATCAGAGTATTGATATTTCTTCTGATAGAATTAATGCGGTGTAACCTACATTTAATGCTTGATGATGTATTTGGCTTTTTTTTTTACACTTTAAGATGTTTTCTTTTTTTTTGCATATACATAAAATGAAATTAAATAAAGGTGGCTGAGTGGTAGGTTCAGTTCCCAGCCAATGCCCAAACCCCAGCCACTGGATGCAATGCCGGTCACAAGCCCGGATAAAATAGGAGGGTTGCATCAGGAAGGGCATCCGGTGTAAAACCTGTGCCAAGTTGTGTGCAAATCCGACGGTCCGCTGTGGCGACCCCTCGACGGGAGCAGCCGAACGACCATCAACCAAACAGTGAACTAAGTATGAAACAGATGTATAAATGTTCATATTTAGTTTCAAAATGTGCATTGCACAAACTGGAAGCATTGCATCAAAATCATGTGACTCTATCCATCCCTGTTTGGTCGTGCCTCTCTCCTTTCAGCTCTGTCTCAGTCTTGTTTCTTCCTCAAATATTATTTGCTCTAGTCATGTGACAACGCATGCGTTTCATGACATTTTACAAAGCGTTCGTGGGAAATATCAATTGATTTAACTGAACAAATATTTGAAACATAGTTTAAACATTCAGCGATTCAAAGGATTATAATGATTATTCATTATTTATATTTCTATAAGGTAAAATGCATATTTAAAGTGCCGCAAAGCTGGATTATTAAAATCCTGACCAGGATTAACATTAGTTGATGAATAATAATAATAATAATAATCTAAACCTAGGACTCTGGATTAATTTATCAATACAATGGTCAGTTTAAGATGGAAGATGGAAGATAATCCTGTTTGCAGTATAGTACTAATATTTTCTTTAATAAAACAATATTTGAACAGTTCATTTACATTAAGAAGTATTTTCTGTCAAAATGCGTTAAAATAATCATTTCCATCCATCCATCTAGGAACCTCTTTAGTCCAACTAGAGACCATAGAGGCCCGTAGTATTCTTTGCCGTTTTTACCACTATGGTAGGACATTCACACACGTATTCACACACTACGGGCAATTTGGGACCAATTTGTGCCAATTAGTCAAATCTGCATGTCTTTGGACTGTTGGAGGAAACCAGAGAACCCACCAAACACGGGGAGGACGTGCAAACTCAACACACACAGACCCCAAGGAGGGAATTGAACCCGGACCCTGGAGGTGCGAGGCGAAAGTGCGACAATACAGTAATTTAGACTTTGGTAAAAATTTATGGCAGATTTACTGAGACGCAAGATGTGAGATGGGTGGGATGTGTGTGATTTATTTATTTATTTATTTATTATTATTTTAAAAAATTTTTATCGTGGTAAGAATTAATGCAGATGCTAGGCACTGTAAATAACCGGCTACAACAAAACAACAAAAAGAGTAGAGGTACACAGAGGTGGCTTAACCAGCATTCCACGTAGACAGCCGGGTTATTAGGCTAGACTAATGAGACTAGCGTAATGAAGGAGGTTTTATGCTAGTCTCATTCAAGCCAAATTAGCACACTTAAAGCACCGTTCTTTGTTCTCATGCGTGCTTTAAAAAAGCCCTATTGTTTCACAGTGTTTAATTGGCCGAAGTTACGTCTGTCATCTTTTCTTTCAGGATAATGATACTGTTGGATGTGGAAATTATTATATTATACTGTATTACATTATGTCATTAAAAAATGATGTCATGAGTGTCAGCGGTATAATTGTTTTTTTTTTTTTTTTCATATTGCTTTTTTTTTTTTTTTAATAGCAGTTTCTGTCTCATTATGATCAACACGTCTGCCGTGACATTTAGAAATACCGTGCCACTATAGACGCTCAAGGCCAGACAGCACAGGTGTTTGTTCTGTAGCAGTCCATAATGGTGTTATCTCACGTATCCTGGATAACAGAGTGTTTGAATTGCCGGCTGTCTGTTTGCCCTTGACGACTGAGCCGAAATCGCTCAGGGAAACGCATCCCCCGCCATATTATAATAGTCTTTTAATGGTATTTCCTTACGATATGTTAATATGTCCGTGTGTCTGAAAATGATTAAATATTTCCTGTTGTAAGGAAGAGAAATTGCATGGATCTTCTACTGCATCGTCTAACACCGGTGTTTATCCTCCCTTTTGTTCTTTCAAGGTCCCTATTCTTTAAATGGATACCGCGTACGAGTTTACAGGCAAGACTCAGCCACGCAGTGGTTCACGGGCATCATTACTCATCACGACCTCTTCAGCCGCACTATGGTTGTGATGAACGACCAGGTAGGTACAGGCAGCTGAACCTGCCGTCGCTATTAAACCCGCGCAGTGTTTCAATCCGCGACGTCTGCAGTACGCTAGTGACCCGTTTGCGTTCTGTATCCTGACGCCTTGTCTGTATATAGGTACTAGAGCCTCAGAACGTCGATCCATCTATGGTACAGATGACCTTTTTGGACAATGTGGTCCATTCTTTGCTGAAAGGAGAAAACATAGGCATCACATCCAGAAGGAGATCACGCTCTAGCCAGAATAGCAGCACTGCCCATGTGAGTAATGCTACTGCTGCTTGCAAGACTGCGCGCGCACGCACACACACACACGCACACACACGCACACACACACACACACACACACACACACACACACACACACACTGCCTGTTTGTGCTATGCTGTGTGCTAGTAGTGATTCAGCATTAATGTTCTGTGATAAATGGTAAATTCACATAGTCGCTGTATCGGTCTGTGTGTGTATGCTTTGCTCTGTGCGCCATGTGCTCTGTTCGTAGCTAGCTTTTAAAGTAAAGTTCCTATGTGCTTAGAGGTCTTGTTTTTTTGTTTATTCTTCCTTTTTCATTAATTTTAAGTATAAAAGTTTAGAGCCTTGTAGTATACTGGTCCCTTTATTATTAACAAGACGTCTCTGTTCCATTTTTTTTCTTTTTTCTTTTTTCTGTTTTGTTCTCTTCTCTTTTTTGTTTCTTTGTGAAAAACATAATTTGGGGATATGCAAGCAGACCACAGGAGGGAGACCAAGCGGCAACACAGGAAGCACTCAGGTACCGGGCCGCGCCCTCCCCCTCCCCCTCATAATAGCTTCAGACCTGTTTATCTAGACTCTGCATATCCCTTCTGTAACACTGTAGTAGTGTTCTGGCTAGCCTCTGCATATCCCACTTGTACTGTTTTTTTATGTTGTAGTTCATCAATAACTGCGTATCATTTTTTAGCATTAATGAGTGGCATAGTCTATTAAATTATGGAGCAGAGAAAAGCCATAGGAACTCTCCTTTTTAGGCTAGTGCTGTGACTCCATTTTTTGATAGACTGTCTGTAGTGCAGTTGTTGACAGACGAGAATGTGTTCAAATGGAGTTCCCTTTCCTTCACCTTATGTACCTTATTTCCTGTGACATGTTCTGGTATGTTATATTAGTCGTGCCAGTGGTTGTGGTGAATTTTTGCAAACATAAGCCAAATTGAATTCTTCCTCGTGGCTGACACCTGCCATCACTGTGTGTTTGTGTGGCTGCTTGTCTTGCGGATCGCTCACAGGGTCATTACACACGTGCCCAGGCTAACAGTCCCAGACCGGTGATGAACTCATCAGGCTCTGCCACCAAGCAGGGTTCGCAGTCCCAGCATGCTCAGCAGCAGGTATCCCAGCAGCACCAGCAGCAGCTGCAGTCTTCGCCAGGGCAACAGCGTGGGTCCCGGTCAACACGTAGGAAGGGATCAGACAGCAGCATCCCAGATGAGGAGAAGATCAAAGAGGAAAAGATGGACTCTGGAGGTGGAAGAGGAGGTAACCCCTTACTGCATTGCACTAGTACTTTTCACTGGCACTTCCTTTACAATGAGCTATTACATTTCGAATTATGTTATTATTCAAAATCACACTGTCGCAGTTTGGCTTAAACCCCGACAAAGGCCTGGGCGATTGAACGATAATGATATCTATACTGCAATAGAAGCTTCCTCGATAACAATATTGATAAAATAAAAAAAAGGAAGATAGGATGGCTGGTTAAAGGCAGTGCAATTAGGAAACCACCGGTGTGTCTCAATCAGGGGCCGCATCCTACGAAGGACTGATTTGAAATGTGGTTAAAAGTTTCACAACGTTAACCATTAGCAGTTCGGCTCCATAGACCAAACTATCTCGTTTTGGTTTGGCCTTCGCTGTATTTCACAGTCAATGGAGACCGAGTAGTCTTTGAGACACACCCAACAACAGAAAGAAGCAGTGTGGAACACGAGGGAGAAGATGAGTGTAGAAAGCAAGGAGGAAATTGTCAATATAAAAGCAAAGGTTAGCTTAGAAGTATGGCAGTTTTTTATGCTCGGACAGAAAACAGAGCACAGTTGTGTGTAAATTTGTGTAGAACATTTCCAGCCTAAACTGGGAATACAACAAATTAATTTTACAGTTCCCATTGTACATCGTGCTGAGCTAAAGAGTTTATATTTTATATTTCTATTTATATACTCTTATTGATGATAGGTCAGGATATTACTGTATTTGCTGTTTTTATTTAACATAACTCAAGGTAAAATCATTATCCTTATATTTTATTTAAGGTAAGTACCTCTTGGGGTGGTTTAGTGGTTAACACTGTCCGGGTTTGATTTCCGCTTCGGGGGTCTCCTTGGATCGTGCTTGGTGGGTTTCCTCTGGGTGCTCCGATTTCCTCCCACATTCCAAAGACATGCTGATTAGCCTAGCTGATGCCCGTAGTGTGTGAATGAGCGTGTGTCTGTGTGCCCTGCAATGGATTGGCACCCCGTCTAGGGTGTACCCCGCCTCATGCCTTGAGACTGCTGGGATAGGCTCCAGGCCCCCTGCGGCCCTGTATACAGTATAAAGCGGTATAGGCGATGAGTGAGCGAGAGTATGTACCTCTCCGTCCTCGTGTGCCTTGTTTAAAAATGGCCTTGTAATAGCTAATTAAAAATTATCAATAGTCATCTATATTGTCTAATATGAAAAAAAAAATGTTTTCTCTTCATTGTCTTCTCTGAGAGCTGAAATCGGAGTTCATATTGGACTGAATTTGCCACCAAAAATTAACTGAGCCTGAATTCCACATATACTGAATGATGCATATCGGATAATACATAACGAATGACATAATTTTGGTGTTCTATATTCTATATATCTTGATCAGAGGTAGGGTCAATGTGTGCCTAGTAAAATAAAAGCTTGTGAAAGCAGTTGGTCATTGACCACAGGCACAGCACTAATAGTATTTCCTCATTAAGTTTAGAAGAAGGAGGAAGTACGCCCACTGCAGTCAAATGGACTTTTTAAGTGTTCATAAATGCACCAGGAATTGCTCCATCATATTTAAGACGGCACTTATCATTTAGGACAAGTTTAACCTAAGCAGAAAGTGAAATCATCCTTTGGTTAGTAGGATCTTTCTTAAAATGTTCAAATTTCTGGCCCTGGCTGACCTTTCCTATGTGATTTTTTTTTTTTTTTTTTTGTGCTGCAGATATTTCTAGGAACAAATCAAAACAGATGGTGAGCAAGCGGAGAAAAGGTGAAGATGAGGAGAAGAAGGCTGGCCTTAAGCGGATAAAGACGGAGGCATCAGATCTTTCAGAGAGCAGCGACTCTGAGAACTCCAGTAAGAGGCTCCTGGACTCATCCTCAGAACCAAGCTCTGAAAATGAACTGAAAAATAAGGGCATTTCAAAAGCCGAGGAGGAGGAGGAGGAGGAGGAGGAGAAATCCCAGAGCTGCAAGGCTCCAGAAGAGCCGGAAACAAATAGCAGGGCGTCTCCCTGGGAGGAGGTATCTACGGTGGATAAGATTGTTAAGCCGACACCCATGGAAATGGTGCCCCCTGCCAAGAGCGAACATACAGGGGAGAGGAGGTCTCCGTTGCAGCCTTCCCCACTGCCCTCTCCCAGCCCCTGTCCACAGCCTCAGAGCTTGGGTCCTGCTGAGGCTCAAGGGTGCATTGTGGAAATAAAAAGCACTGTGAAATCTCTGCCTAAGGAACATTATAGCACAGGGGCACCTAGAACCCACACACCAAAGTGTGTGATTGACATCACAGAGGACTCCAGTTCCCACTCCACCATGAGAGAGAATTCAGAGGCTGTATCTGCCCTTTTGGCCTCTCAGAAACATGAAACCTGTGAAGCCAGACATTTGGTGCTAAACCCCTCAGTCTCCGAATGCAGGAAGCCAGAGGGTGAGCCGCAACAGCAGCTAGGTCAGAGCTTGGGTAGCAAAATTGAGTATGCCCACCCTGAGGTGATCCGACCCGTGACTTCGGTAAGCGAGTCGGCCGCTGTGGCGGAACGGGAAAGGGAGAAAGTACAGCAGCAGTACCCTTCAATCATGCCTTGCATCAAGAACGCCTCACTCGCTGAAGATGTGCGAAAGCCACAGAAACTTAGCTCGTCACCAGATGTGGCCAAGTCCAAGTCCAACCCATCACCTGACACATTTAAGCCCAAGTGCAATCCCTCACCTGATGCCATGAAGTCAAAAACACACAGTGTTCTGGAGGCCATGAAGCCTAAACCAAACACTTCCCCTGAAGTGGCCAAACACAAAGGACGCTTCACCGACAACCCTCCATCTTCTGTTGCTCGCTTGGCAGGCAAGCCAGACACAGAAACCCCACGCTCCAGTTTCAAGCCTGTTCCTGCTCGCACCACTCTCTCGGAGTCCATCAAGAGCCCTCTCATCGTCGACAAAAACGAGCACTTTACAGTGTATCGTGACCCAGCACTGGTGCGGCCCGAGGCCGAGACCAACCACGTTACTTATCTTCCTTCCCACCTCCATCCACTCCACAGCTCCTCCCATGCTACTTGCCTGACACCCAGCTCACACCACCACTCCCACCTATTGCCTGCCTCTTCCCTCAACCCCCACACCTCAGTGCACCATCCCTTGCTCCCCGCCGTGTTGCCTGCCATGCCACCGACCTCGCTGTTGAGTGGCCACCCTCGTCTCGACTCAGGTGGACTCAGTCATCTTGCTCTAGCTCACCACCACCACCCACACCAGCAACAGCAGTTTCTGCAACAGCAACCGGGCCATCCGTTGTTGCCCCAGACACATGGTGGTGCCAACTTCAACCAGCTGGGCCTATACCCCATCATCTGGCAGTACCATAATGGCACACAGCCATCATATCCACCTGGACTTGGTCTGCCTGGGTCAAAGTGGGTGCATCCAGAGAATGCTGTGAACTCAGATGGTAGTCTGCCAAGGGTAAGAATATCATTGGCATTATTGTATTTTTTTAAAACAATGTTCAAGTAGATTACTGAATGGATGCAGTCTTTGTCTAGCAACAGCAGACAAAGGAGATATTAAAATTACTAGAGGCTGTTATAATTTCCGTTAATCTAGTACTTTTTGTCTAGAAAGTTGTAGTAAAACCTCTTTTTATGACTCAAATAGTGAGATGAAAATGTGCTCAGAGGACATAAAAACAGTCATGATGTGCGGAAGTCAGTTGTGCTTATAGTCACACCCTGATGTTACCCAGATGGATGTACACATCTTTATGCGTGTGTGTTTGTGTGTTACAGAACACCTCCAGCCCCTGGCTCCACCCGCCCACCCCTGTGAGCTCAGCCGACAGCCTTGGGATTCTGAGCCATGTCCCAGGTAGACCAGCCAGTGCTGACCCCCACAGGCCCCATAAGATCACATCACACTCCAGCCCTCCGCTATCCAAAACACCTGCAGATCTCCACAAAGGGTGAGTACACCCACACCCGCACCCACACCCATAGCTCTGTCAGTTAAAATACCTTATGACCTGAAATGAAACTAATTCTTGCTCATTTAGCAACCATGCTCATAACTGAATATATTTCCGTTTAAATAATAGCTTTGGTTTCCTAAAGCCAGATTAGCTGACTCTAATCTGCTTCCATAGTGTATGTGGTATAATATAGTACAGACAAAGACATGGATGCAAACACAGTTCACCGCTCTTTTCTTTGGCTGCAACTGAGTCATAAGCGCTTATGGTTTGAAACACGTTTTCTTTTTTTAACTGAGCTGTCTCAGCATGGCCTGCATGTCAAATATGTTGGCGATGGTAACATAATGATATGGTCTAGATTTAGATTAAATGAAAGTATGAAAAAGGTCATGTTACAATTTGGGGATGAAAAAGTGGCCTGTATTATGTCAGTCTAAATAATGGAAATGTTTTTTATTGCAGAATAAATATTTTCATGAAATGTGTAATCAGGACTTGTCTATTGGATTTGATGTTTATTTTAAATAATATTCAAAATATTCAAAAAAGTGAATCTTATCCCAAGATCACTGAATGCAAGGCAGGAATCCAGTGGCATTTCTTGTACTATTTAATTTATTTTTAATAAAAGCATAAAATTCTCTAATATTTTTCCCTTTCTCATCAGGGATTTGGAAAGCAAGGTTTTTATGGATCCCATGCGTGACCTGCTAGCTGCTCACATGAAGCAGGAGCCGGACCGAAGCCGGACACCCAACAGTAAGGAGTTGCAGCGTCTCTACATGGATTCATCTCACATGAAGCAGCAGACGCAGCCTCCCCGCCTACCGCTGGACACACCCGACCGGGCCATTAAGTACAAGGAGGAGAACCGCCGCATCCTACAGGAGAGCATTGAAGTGGCCCCCTTTACTGCCAAGATCCGGTCAAGTGAGCCAGAGCGTGAGCCCTATGCCCGTATTTCCTCCCTTCCCATTAGTGGGCCGCCTAAGGAGAATGAGCACTCGCCCTCCGAACTTTACAATTATAAGCACTCTGCTGCTCAGTCACTGCCGCAGAGCAACTATTTCACTACCCTGTCCAATAGCGTGGTGAATGAGCCACCCCGTCTCTACCCCTCCAAAGAGCTCAACTCCCTTTCTGTCTCAGGTCCCCTGCCTCTCGGCACGTACACCAGTGGCGGAGGGAGCGCCAAGTCATTGTCTAAGCCTCCTCCGCTCATCAAGCACCAGCCAGAGAGTGAGGGCCTGGTGGGGAAGATCAGTGAGCCGCTCAGTCAGCAGGTGGCCCTGAACACGCTCAGTGCCCCAGCGGCAGCCATCGAACGACGCAGTCCAGCTGTGTCACCCTCAAATCAACTCAGGAGCATGCCTGCCCTTCACAGGGCACCTGTCTTTCACCCGCCCACGCAGCAAACACTGGACCGCAAGGAGGCTGGCTATGGTCGCCTCTCGCCGCCCACCCTCACCCCCATTCAGCCGGTTAGTGTGGCTGGGAAGGTGTCAGAGCAACAGAAGCCCCCCACTCTGCTGCCAGAGCTCAGGGAGGTGAAGAGCAACGTAGATCTGGGCTCCAGTGAGCCATGGAGGCCCAGCTCTGACTCACAGAGCCACGATAAAGCAGCTCAGTGGCACTCAGACAAAAGTCAAGGGAAGCCACAGGCAGCCACGGCCTCTGTTATTGTTCGCTCTAGAACTTGCATCAAGTATGACAGCTCTCCGAGCTCCAAGTCTGGCGCCAAGGAGACGTCTGGCAGTAGGCCAAATACAGGCAAAAACCAACTGGACTGCACCAAACTGGCTGAGACCAGAGAACCTGGCAGAGTTATTCAGCAAAACACAAATAGGGAGGATATTTTTTTGCAGTACAAAAAGAACTTTGTCCGAATCTCCCAGGGCAGTTTTCCCAACTCTGCGGTAGCTGTTGTTAACTCTGTGTGCAATAGCAGTACTGATGTAACCACTTCTGCCTCTGCTGCTTCCACATACAATGCGCTGAGTCGAGCCACAGCTGAGCTACCTTATCCCACCTCAGCACATCCATGCAGCAGTAACACTAACAGACTGGAGGGACCTGTACCCAAATGCAGGACTCCGACGGACTCTGAACTCCAGGAGTGCAATGCCAGGACAGCTTCCCCCAGTGGCCAGCTCCCGCAGCCTGGCTTGGCCCCAGCTCCTCAGCCCTACTCTGGGAACTTCATCCACCTGAAGAAGCACAAGGCCGCCCTGGCTGCTGCCCAGTCTCGTGGCTCAAGCAGTGCCTCAGAGAGTGAAGGCAGCAGTCGATCCTCTCAGGAATCACCCACCATCACCCAGGACCGTGCCTCACCAGGCAACCCAGCCAGCAAAGCCAGCCCCTTACCCAATGGTCAGCCATCACAAATGAACCAGCCCAATTACCACAAGCTGAAGAAAGCCTGGCTCACTCGGCACTCGGAGGAAGATCGCAACACTAATAAGGTGGAGAAGACATCCAGTGTCGTCTCTGAGATCATTAAGCCATGCACGGTGAACCTAGTAGCATCCACCTCCAGCGATGCGGAAATAGGCAAAGATGGCAAATGCTTAGAGGATAAAATGAGCCAGGAGGACAGGAAGTCGCGACGAGGTCCCGCAAAGCGGGCACACGAGTCAGGATCGGACAGTGGTGATGACTCAGATGGCAGCGACAGCAAGCATGAGCAGAGGGCCAAAAGGCAGCCTAAGCCCACCTATAAGAAAAAGCAGAATGACATGCAAAAGAAGAAAGGAGAAAATGACAAGGACGAGGATGACGTCAAGCCCAATGGCATTTTCAAAAGTGCCAAGGAGAAAACCAAACTCAAACTGGCCAGCAGCAGTAAGTTTTTAATTCTTCGGTTTTTTAAGATCATAGATCTTTAGCTCAAAACAACAAAGAATGTTATACGTTATGGTAGGACTGATTAGTTAGGAAAATATATTATGGTAAATTTAAATATTCATTCAAAATTCCAATTGGTATTTATTTAGAAAGATAGGTAGACAAAAAAAGACACTTTATTGATCCAATAAAGTAAATTCAAACACCCAATAGCAAACGGAAAGAATCACAGTAAACATATAAGTGTGCATTACCCACCAACCGCAGGCAAAAGAATCATGAACCATGTAGAGTAAGAGCAAACAAAAGTTGACAAAGAAATTAGTGTTGTAGTGCAATTTCAAGAAATAAGAAAATTGACTACGGCAGTGCAGCATCCAGTTCTGCACGTGGCATGAGTAGTGCAAAATTTAGATCAGTGCAAATTTGAGGTCTAAAATGAGAGCAATCAGACATTTGAGGATGAAGGCAGGGGTTATAGAGCCTCTAGCAGAGGGGCCCTCAAGTCCCCATCCCCCTGGGATGCCCTGCATCCCCCTGTCTGTTGAGCAGGTCTAAATAAACCAGACAGACAACTGTTTGGATTTTTTTTTTAATTTTATTTTCTTCATAGGATAAAAAGAGGCAAAAGCAATTGTGTATGTTGCATAACAAAAGAGGCCATAAAATAATATGTATGCTTAGCATGATTATAGCATCTGCAGGATATTAGGTAGAGCATTCCGTTTCCTTACAGAAATTACAATAAGTTTCTTGTATATTCATGTGAAATTGTAAACAATCATATAAATCATAATAATTATTACAAAAATAGGATTTACAATGTTGAAATGTCCTTGACATCCTCGTTATGGTGATGTTTTTGATTCCTTAAGAGAAAGATATTGTCAGAAACAGACAGGGATTATGGGTGTATGGGTGGGGGTGTGCTCACATCTGGACTGCAGCTGTGGAGGTTTCAAAGCTGCTATAGGAATGCTCAACTTTTATGTGAAATAAATCTTTCCAAGGCATGTTAAGTGCTCTTCTAACCGGAGCGCTTTTAGCAGGCCCCTCATATTATTGTTACATGCAGAGAGGAGCCCCCTTTGTAACTCAATATGTGTTCTAATACACTCGGTCACTCTGAATTGTCATGTTTCATAACTGTAGTCATAATACTGAGCCAGTGAAGTCACCCGGGTGTGACTGAATGCTGAAAACCTAGACCTCACTTTAACAGGCTCGCACCGTCCGACTAACACTGCATTTATTTGTTTTCATTAGGTGCTTAGTATCTATCACACATGAGCCTGAAGCACATCCCTAGAACCTAACATGATAAAAATGATTAGGATCGATTGTCAAAGTGGTAATATTGGTTTTGTAGGATTTCTCGAACCAGATGTAGATTTTCACATGATACTTGGTCTTTACTTATTATTATTTTACCAGCAAAATATGCAGAAACGAAATAAGATCCGAAACACATCAGCTAATATTGAGACGCCTCTTAATATATTTTGTGTGTGTGTGTTCAGATGGTATTCCTCGCTCAGTGCTGAAAGACTGGAGGAAAGTGAAGAAGCTGAAGCAGACGGGTGAGTCCTTCCTGCAGGATGATTCATGCTCAGAGATCGGCCCCAACCTGCAGAAGTGCCGCGAGTGCCGCTCGATCCGCACCAAGAAAGGAGAAGAGCCCACTCACTCGCCCGTCTTCTGCCGCTTCTACTATTTCCGCCGGTAAGAGAGTCACTGACACCAGCGACGATAACGTTTACTTTAAAGTTCAGCACAAAAATGAAATTGTTCTATTTCAATTGGACTCGACATATTGTTCTGGCTGCATCACCAGAAACCACCACTGATTTGGGTTAAATACTAATCTTATGAGCTGCAAGCCATAGGCAAGAGTGCCTACCGTATCAAGGGATCAAATCTAGTGCTCTGGTAGTCTAGCTCCAGTTGAGAATGGCTCCTGTGACTTGTGGTCTAGACGACTCGTCCTCCGTGTACTAAGCATGATCTGTTTTTATCTGTTTTTTTTTTTTATTATTCCTGTGCTGTTTACTGGTCATTTGTAATCCTCTATTAGAGGAGTTTATCATGTGCGATCTCAGGCGGTGCCAGGCCTGCCCATGTTGTCATACTGACATCACTCCAGATTTGGGCAATTTCATGCAGCAGACCACTCAAGTTCTTTTCATAACCCGAACTGGCGTGGACATTAAAACTTGTCCAGAATGAGGAGGGTTAGGAAAATGTGGTTTTGGGGCCTGTCGAAAAGAGCTTGTCTTTCCATTTCTTACTCCTACGCCCCACACACACACATGCACATATCATACTCTTTCATTATTTTAATGTTCACTTTCGTTCTGAGAAAAGGAAGAGAACTGTTCGAGCTCTTTCAATCGTTGTCTCGCATGTCTACTTCACCCGTTCACGTCTCCTCTATTTTTGTTTTTGTGTTTTTCCCTGCAGCCTTTCTTATAGTAAGAACGGAGTAATCCGGATCGACGGCTTCTCGTCCCCTGACCAGCACGACGAGGAGGCCTTGAGTCTCTGGGCTCCAGATGCATACGAAGAGACCGATCTGGACCTGGACACCTCCAAATACATTCTCAGCTACATCGGAGACAAGTTCTGCCAGCTGGTCACGAGCGAGAAGACTGCAGCCACATGGATAAAGAAAGACGGTCAGACTTTTCTTCTTCTTCTTCTTCTTCTTTTTTTATTTTATTTTATTATTTTTTTTATTGCGATGACATTGGCTATTTAACAACTGTATTTAAATATTTCAAGACTAACCTGATTTATCATGCTAAATGACAGAAAATGTGGCCCAGATAAACTCCAGAAACATTCTTGTTACATATTGTAGCTTTTGTCTGCTGTCTGCTGACTGAAGAATATGAAATTATCCCATCTGTCAGACTGTTGTTTTTTAACAGAGAGAGAGAGAGAGAGAGAGAGAGAGAAAATTCTAGCAATCTGCTCCATGAACATCCATTTTATCCAGACTCTGTTTGCTTTGCCTTGCAGCCAAAATAGCCTGGAAACGGGCGGTGAGGGGGGTGCGTGAGAGCTGCGACGCATGCGAAGCCACATTGTTCAACATTCACTGGGTGTGCCAGAAATGTGGATTTGTGGTGTGCTTGGACTGCTACAAGGCGAAGGAGAAGAAGAGCTCCAAAGGTCAGTTTTTGTTTTGATATGCGGTTGAGCACGGGGAGGGGGTCACACACCCAACCTCATCACCGTCTCTACATCGCGCCTGCTGTGAACAGGCCGGGGCAGATGGCGCACTTTCCCGCCAAGTCTGGGCAGTTTATCTTCTTACCTTCTGTTTAATAAGGACATTTTCAGGAGCATGCTGAACTAACGGTTCGACAGGACTGACGGCGTGATGCCCGCTAGTTAGTTCGTTCAGGCTCCATGAAACATATTCGTTCTAAAGTTACCAGGTAAATGTAAACAGACTGAGTGACCGAAATCCTCGCAAACACGAATCATCGTCTGTCCCATCCTCATTCCCAGACTTGTTTGTCTCCGCAGTACATTGAGTCACTTCAATCTTAAGCGATCGGTTTCTTCGAGCCCTAAACATCACTTCTGCTGAGTCATGCTCATGTTCCACTCCGTATTAATTCGAGCTATAAACACCCCGGCTCCTCCACGGCACCGCCGGCTGGAGAGACACTCTGTGCCGTTGTACTGTTTTCATTTAATTATTCTATGTGCCTGTTTCTTTTCTTTTTTTTTTTTTTTTTTTTTGGTGAGAAAAAAGTTGTCATAATTTCCCTCTTGTGAGTAATGTTACTTTTATTGGTTCACAGACAAAGAGCTGTATGCCTGGCTGAAGTGCGTCAAGGGACAGCCGCACGATCACAAGCACTTGATGCCAACGCAGATTATTCCAGGAACAGGTAAAAAAGCCACAGCGAACACACACATCACTTTTGCCACAACTTTTCCTTTTTTGGAAAATGTGGAAAAAGTAAATAAAAAATAAATTTAAAAAAAGTCTCCTTGAAATGAACTGAGCTCTGAATTACTTCGCCACTCATCTCCTGTCCACAGTCGGGTTCCACATGCTTTCCCTTTCCAGAGTGAAAAACAAGCCCTGCTGCACAGTGGGCACCCTGCGAGTCTAGAACAAAGAGCTGTTGTGGGGCTCGAGGGTTATTTGTCAGAGTGCCGAGATTGCATAGAGCGTAGTTCATAGCTCTGAATGTGTAGGCTCGCGCTGAATTCAGCAAAACAGAACCGAGTCCCATCGACCTTTCCTTTGCCCGTCCTCCTTCCCTTTTCAGTCGTATTTAACTCTTTGGTTTGAGAACATTAAGACGAAGAGGCCTTTTTGTGTTGCGTTGCAGTCTTGACGGACCTGGTAAATGCCATGCACATGCTCAGGGAGAAGTTTGGCATCAAAGCACACTGCGCCTGTGCCAACAAGCAGAACATCCTCAGCAAGCTCCCATCCACTAACGGCGTTTCTCAGGTCTGTATTCGTTACCGAACACACCCTCGCTCATGTGCTCCCGCATACGTACGTATCTAACTATCCCGCTTTCCTCTCACAGGTCCTTCAGAACGTGCTGAACCACAGCAACAAGCTTTCCCTGTGCAAGCCTGAGGTTGGCCAGCACAACCTGGCACAGAAGGTGGAAGCGAACGGGGGCAGCAGCCCCGCCAGTGACACTAGCACTGATAGCAAGCTCACACCACCCGAGTCTCAGTCACCACTGCACTTTCTGGCCGACTTGGCCGAGCAGAAATCCCGGGAAGAGAAGAAAGGTGAGTAAAAACAGAATGAGCGAGACGTAACTGGGGAAACTTAAAGCTTAAACGACTCCTAAAGCTGGCGTATTTGACAGGAACGCCTTACATTTACCTTACATCTCACAGTCCCAAGTGCTTACCCAACCAGATGTTTATCCAGCATATCAGTTGGCTTTACATGCCACGACGACGGACTTCTCTCCAAAATGGAGTTCCAGTTAGACGGATGCTGGATATGCGGGCTTCGCACAAAGCGGCTCATTCATAGAGCGAACTGAGTCATGTCTCATCTGTTATTATACCGACGCAAGGATCTCACAGTCACAGTTCTGGCACTGAATGTAGTGCACATTCGCCGTCACTGCTTGATTTAACGTGTCAGGTAATTAGTAAGTCCATTCATGACGGTTAGTCATGTGTTATAGGAAGCCAAAAGCTATGCACTGCGCAAGAGCCATTGTGAATTAACAGTGTGTAACATGCTTGTCAAAGTGTTTTTTTTTTTTCTTTCCATGAACTTAAAATATGTTGTCTCTCATCCTTGCAGAGAATAAGGAGTCGGCTATAGGGAAGGTGAAGGAAGAGAGCACGGATGCTCTGGAGACTTTGCACTGTAAAGCTTCATCTCTGGTGGCCAACAGCACAGAGCAGGGTTCCACACTACGAGACCTGCTCACCACCACGGCCGGAAAACTGCGCCTGGGCTCTACCGACGCCGGCATCGCATTCGCCCCGGTTTACTCCACTGCCTCACAGGTAGAATCGCATGATACATATATTTAAATTTAGGCATTTGGCAGACGCCCTTATCCAGAGCGACTTACATTTTTTATCTCATTATACATCTGAGCAGTTGAGGGTTAAGGGCCTTGCTCAAGTGGTAACTTGGTAGTCATAGGGTTTGAACCTGGGACCTTCCGAACTGTAGTCCAATGCCTTAACCAATGAGCTATACACACACACAGTATATATTAAAGGTTACAGCAAATCAGTGACACAATGGGAGATGAACCATGACTTCGGTTTTCAGACTACAGGAGATCAGTGTTTCTTTTGTTTTTTTTCAATATTTGTAATTGCAGTAATAATAATAATAATAATAATAATAATAATTCGTCTCTGTCTCCCATGTGTCCCTGCTCAGACGGGGAAAAGCGGTCGCACTATGCCCAACATCCTGGATGACATCATCGCTTCAGTGGTGGAGAATAAGATACCGGCGGACCGCAGCACTAAGCAGAGCCCGAAGGCTAAACCCCTGGAAGAAGCCAAGGCCGAGAAAAGGAAACAAGCCGAGGACGTGCCCGAGCAGCACGCAGACATCCTCCACTGCTGGCTATATGACCGTCGACTGCTCTGGCTCAAAGACCACCGCAACAGCAACAACTGGAAACTGTTCCGAGAGTGCTGGAAGCAGGGACAGGTTAGTCACGCTGCTGCAAACCTCTCAGCTCATCCTGGTTAAGTGTGTGCCGTGCAAGTCAGAAAATAACAAGGTTTGCCTGAGAAACAAAGAAGGCAAGAGCAGAGTATGAAGGCTGTTTATGTATTATATTACGTTCTCTTTTCCCCTTCTGGCTTTTCAGCAGTGTGCTCGCGCAGGGCTTCAGCACCCCCTGCTGGGGAGGCGTTTTATTATTTTCCACTCCGCGGCTTTTATTCTTCTCTCTCCCCACTGTTCCACGATGCACGCCTGCTCCCAGCACCAAAGAAAGTGTACAACGTTAATGAAAACGTGGTGTGTTTAAGCATGACCCAGCTGTGCATGTTGTCGTCTGAGAACGGACGCAGGTTCGTGCATCAGGGAGGCACATGGAGGTGTTTATTACATGCTGTTAAAGTAAAGATCTTGCGTCCACGAGTTGGAGTCTGCCTCTGAAAGCAGGAGCATTGCACACACACACGCGCATGCACACACACACACAGTATCAGGGTGGTAAGGCAGATAGAACTCAAGTGTGCTGGTCGCTGATGTATTACATATTGTAGTATTTAAGGTTTTTTCCGCCCCTTCCTCCAGGCTTCATATTTTCCACTGTGTGAAAAGGGGAACGGTCTGAGAGTTGCTGTGATCCTGGCTGTCATTAAAGGCCCATTTCCTCTGTGGTGTTTTTCCAGCCTGTGCTCGTCTCAGGGGTTCACAAGAAGCTCAACGCCAGCTTGTGGAAGGCTGAAGCTTTCAGCCAGGAGTTCGCCGACCACCAGGGGGATCTGGTGAACTGCAAGGATGGCGTGGTTTCCAACTCGGGCATCAAAGAGTTCTGGGACGGCTTCGAGGACCTGACAAGTGAGTGGTCCTGAAAAACGTCTGCTTGCGTCGAACGGAATATCTGTTATCTGTAATCAGATTTTCCATATGCATCCCTTTCCTTCATGTTTTTCTTTTCTTTTTATTGCGTTCTCTCCTTCAGAACGGCCCAAATCCAGAGACGGCGAGGCGATCGTGTACAGGCTAAAAGACTGGCCCTCAGGAGAAGAGTTCATGGCTCTAATGCCTTCTAGGTACATTAGAGATGTAGACATTGTTTTTTATTGGTTTTTAAAAAAAAAAATTTTTTACTACATGAAAGGAGAGTTTTAAGTGGCTGTGTGTGTCCAGGTATGATGATCTGATGAAGAACCTCCCTCTGCCCGAGTATTCAGACCCGGAGGGGAATTTGAACTTGGCTTCCCATCTCCCCTCGTTCTTCGTGCGACCTGACCTAGGCCCTCGTCTCTGCTGCGCATACGGTACTGTCTCTTACTGTTACACATGTCTAGCGTCTCTTCTTTCCCTTTCTTTTATGTATTGATATACGCTTAATGAAAATAATATTGCTCACTAGCAATTTACAATCCTGAATTAACTATAAGCTACAAAATCTCAAAAGATCTCCGTGTCATATGTTTGCATGTCTACTTGCTTGGTAAGAAAGCTTCTCAAGCATTATCAGTATGTTTATATCTGCATCGTCTATGCACACCTATGCTTTAAGGATTTGTACTTGTGTAATGGTTGTTTTTTTTCTGTGCTTCAGGTGTTGCATCATCTCAGGAGCAGGACTTCGGCACCGCCAACGTGCACATGGAAGTGTCCGACATCGTCAGCGTGCTCGTTTACGTCGGTGTGGCCAAAGGCAACGGCGTCCTCTCGAAAACCGGTTAGTCTTTTTCCTACCTCCGTCCTTTCTTCTTTTTTTTAACAGAATAGGCTGAACTAGGCCAACCTTCATTTTCACAAGGAAAGCCAGGAACAGAGGGAGAAATCATTCGACTGCTCCCCCCCCCTTCCTTTTTGGAACCGAAATGCGCTCATTTTTTTTTTCTTTCTTTCTCCCTGCTCTCCTCTGTCACAGAGCTTGGAAACACACACGGTACAGACTTTCAGGACTTCTGGAAACAATATACTGTTGCTTGGGTGGGGGTTATGAGCATCTGGACGAGTTGCAGGAGATTTTTTTTCGAGCGATCACACGGCTGAGGCTGTCGTTCCAGCGAACAGACGCTGAGCGCGCACTCTCTTTCTCCGGACGCCATTTCTTCCTACCGGTGCAAAGATAGACTTTTAGTGAACGAGTGCTAATGCCTGCAGCTGTCGTCTCCGGGTACGAACTGTGCCGAAAGTTCCTTTTAGAAAACTGAAAGGATTACTGCAGAGCTGGCAAGAGCCAAGCCCACACCACCCAGTGTTTCAAGCCCATACCTCCTTTCCTTTGTGTCTTGGCAGGACTCAGGTCTGGCACTGTGCCTCAGCTGTGCCCTGTCTCCTGTCAAGAAAACTTTACTTAGCTGCTTTCGTTCCTTCCTTTTCTCCCACCCTCCCTCCCTCCCTACCTCTCTCTCTCTCTCCCTCCTCATCTCATCCCGTTCTGGCCGGCCTCTATTTATAGCGCTCTTGTCTCCTGGGCTTAGCGCAAAGGGAAACGCGTTAGAAAAGCTGACGCCCACTCGCCTCTTCAGAATTAATTTTGAAACCCTTTTTTTTTTTTTTTTTAACAACCTCTTCAAAGGAGGACGCCAAGGCTGTTGTCAGGCAGCCTGTCTTTGTTGTATGTTAAGCTGACCGTGTAATATTTACTGTGTGTTTACGCACCAGCTAATATATTCATGCGTTTGTGCCCAGGAGTGCTGAAGAGGCTGGAGGAAGAGGATCTAGACGACAATGTGAAGAAGAGATTAAAGGACTCGAGCGAGACTCCAGGAGCCTTGTGGCACGTCTACACGAGCAAGGACGTAGAGAAAGTCAAAGAATTCCTGCACAAGGTTACTACTTCCTTTTCTGTCCGTCTTTTTCTCGTGCTACCTTGTTATCTCCGTCCATCCAGTGCTGTGTTAGTCGATGTCCTTACAAAACCCCGCATTCCTCCTAAGGGAAGCTTTATAGGGGACATTTAATCTCGTCCCTTCCTTTAAACTGCCCGCTCTGTTCTCGCGGCTCTCGGGCAGACACTGTCATGCAGAAGACGGCAGGGTTAACGGAACGTTTCTCGAAGCTCTGCTCGGTTTGCCCTTGCCTTTACATGCAGCAATTACAGGGCAAATGAGAAACTAAACTACTTTACAGCATGCGCACTTTATTGTCCGGTCGGTTGTCTGGTATTCGCAAACAGTATTCATTAGCTGACTGGCTACACCGGCGGTTACATGTGGATTTTTATGAATGTGAATAAAAGTTTAAGTAATGCTTACTGGGGGAAAAACAAGGGGAAAAACAATTTACATGATGTCCTTTCCCGAGTTATGAAAATAGATTTTTTTTATTGTCATCGGTGCAATTATCTAATTTGCTAGGCCAGATGGCCTGATTATTTATTAGGGCTTGTCATGTGAAGAAAACATTATGATTCAGATTCTCTGAAGCAATATGAGATACGATGAAACACGTGAAGGAGAGCACTGTCAAATCGAACAAGAAGAAATCAGACTTCTAATATTAACTGAAATTATGAATAATTGAGCCAGTATGCAGATGCACTCTGCAGTCAAGGCTATCACATGTCTAGACAAGTTGTCCATTCTCACATCTTCTGAACCGCTTTATCCTGTATACAGGATCTTAGGGAGCCTGGAGCCTATTCCAGGGGACTTAGGGCACGAGGCGGGGTACACCCTGGACAGGGTGCCAATCTATCGCAGGGCGCACACACACACAGACACACACACTCATTCATACATTACAGGCAATTTGGATGCACCAATTAGCCTAATCTGCATGTCTTCGGACTGTGGGAGGAAACCGGAGAACTCTGAGGAAACCCACCAAGCACAAACTCCATGCACACAAACCCAGAGGCGGGAATCCAACCCGGACCCTGGAGGTGCGAGGCGACAGTGCTAACCACTAAGCCACCGTGCCTCCATGAGGTTGTCCAATGATTTTTTGAATACAACCTGTCAAAATCATTTACTTCGACAATATATAGAGTATCTTAAATGCGTCCTGTGTGGTGGGATCATGATGATAAGTATGAACACTCTTGAAGATCACTTAGTAAAATATAAGAAAAAATAGGAACTAACATCACTTAGTTAAAAAATAAGAAATAGTAAAATATGGGACCTTCAGCCCAAGTCAACACAGTCACAAGTCAACACAAGTCTCAGAGCTCCATCAAAGTGTGTTAATGCTCCAGCTGACATACCTAGCAAAAAGATAATGCATTTTG
Source organism: Leiocassis micropogon (assembly GCA_028565275.1). Classification (NCBI taxonomy): domain Eukaryota; kingdom Metazoa; phylum Chordata; class Actinopteri; order Siluriformes; family Bagridae; genus Leiocassis; species Leiocassis micropogon. Next base: position 19,035,572 of record JAOVVA010000054.1, read on the forward strand.
TCGTACCTTACGTACATTTCACTCCGCCTCCAAACTTGCTAATTTAATGTCCGCGTAAAGCAGAGCTGAGCATAAAGACATGGGGGAGGGTCACATTATGTGATGTCACATTAGGGGGAATAATCTAATTGGTTTGTTTAAGCCCCAGCCAAAACAAAAGTGGATAAATGATAAAAACAGAAAGTGTGTTTCTCACTTTGTTTGTACACACAATTGAACGCACATTGAAGACCCATCTGAATATCTAAAAATTAAAAGAAAAGAAAAATGTTTTTTTGCATAATAGATCCCCTTTCGAGCACATTTAGAACTGTTGGTCTGGAAGACATCTGGTTACTTCACGCTTGTAGTTTGATCGTGAATGAGTCTTGATGCGTCCTGGATAACATGAAGTATGTAATCGCAGAGAGAGAAAATACTTCTAAAACGCATAAAATACCTAACAATTGCATGCCTGGAAATCATGTTGAAATGTCTCAGATGATACATAAATATCATGCGATCGTGCATCGGAGCAGAGAGAAAATCAGCTGCTTTTTGTAGCTTCTCCTCTCCTGTTCATCAGAACACACAGATAAAACATTTCGCAAAAAACAGTCCATAAACACGATAAACGCTGAAATCGCTGAACGTTTCCGCCTGAATATAAATGCACCAGAAGGCTGGCGAAGAACATGTGTGCAACGCCAGTGGAAACTACGCGTATGAAACTTGAACACAGAAGAGGTATTTTAGTGCAGGTGTAAACAGCGATCCGTGTCAGGTCTCCACTTGTGATCCGTTCACTCGAGACACGTAAATACCAGATGCGGACGGGCCCGCGGTGTCTGACCTAATATCATGTTTTTTTGTGGTTTGCAGATCTCTAAGGAGCAGGGTGCGGAGGTCCTGCCAGAGCACGACCCGATCAGGGAGCCGAGCCGGTACCTTAGCCGTAAGCAGAGGCAGCGTCTGCTTGAGGAGCACGGCGTACAGGGCAGCACCATCGTCCAGTTTCTGGGAGACTCTGTCCTCGTCCCTGCTGGAGCCCTGCACCAGGTTACACACCTCATCTCCCTTAT
>JAOVVA010000054.1:19036733-19048741 GCA_028565275.1 Leiocassis micropogon
ATATACACACATATATATACACAGTATCTCTGCTTGTGCGATGCTCATGCCTTTACACCTTTGTTTACAAAAAGTCTAATTATACATCTCAACAGGAGGGTGAAAATGTTAAACGAATAAATGCGTAGTGTCCGCTGACGGCCGTGCACTCATCCTTTCCCACTCTATCTCTCTCTCTCTCTCTCTCTCTCTCTCTCTCTCTCCTCCACAGGTGCAGAACCTGCACAGCTGCGTTCAGGTGATCAATGACTTTGTCTCGCCGGAGCATGTGGTGCACTCCTTCCACTTAACCCAGGAACTGCGCTCCTCCAAAGAGGAAATCAACTACGAAGATAAGCTACAGGTACGAGCCACTTCTCTCACACTACCTGAGGGGTTTCTACACACACCAGCGCTCAGGTCTCGGGGCATTTAATCTCGTTATCTGATATCTAGAGTGAGATCGTAGTGCTGTAGCGTCCTCAGGAGGGGAATCAGGTTCCTTTTCAGTGTCTCCGTTCCTTCCGCTAAGGTCTAAAGACTGAACTCGGTGGGATGGGACACTTCCTACGGGAGGGGGAAGGATACAACAATTCTGTGATAAATTTTGCGAAAGGACCTTATTATTCCTTTCCCATTTATTACCTTATTTACTTTTGTTGCTGTGTTGCTTCCAGGCGTATCGGAGTAGATCAGGACTATATTTACTGGAAAGCGTAGCCGGAGTGCCCAGAAACTAGAGACTGATTTCCTGCTCTCTGGACCTTCATATTAGTGTCAAAGCTGATGTGTGACAACTGTTGAACCCGACGCTTTTTTTTTATCAACAGTAAAATGAATAAGAATTACTACAGTAGTAATACAGAGCTAATCATGTTGTAGATCTAATACTGCAAAAGGATGTAGATCACAAAGATGCTGTTTTCTCCACCACTGCCAACAGTTTTCTGTTGGGTTTAGGTCTGGAGATGACCCAGGCCAGAAGCTGAGGGCCAATTTCTCACTCATTTTTTTTTTAATTAGGACAACTCTTCAGCCAGATACACTATATGAACAAACGTATTTGGCCAAACCTTCAATGACATTGTATCGAAATATATATACTTCAATATAGAGTTGGTCCTCAAGATGTCCACAAGATTTTGAGATGTTTCTTTGGCTCTGTCCTTTCAAGCCAGTCAAGTTCTTCCACACCAAACTCATAAATCCATGTCTTTATAGTCCTTGCTTTGTGCACTGGCACAGTCATGTTGGGCCTTCTCCAAACTGTTGCCACAAAGTTGGAAGCGTAGCATAGTCCAAGATGTCTTGGTATGCTGAAGCATTAGGATTGCCCTTCACTGGGGATGAGAAGCCTGATTTGATTGAAAAACCTGAACAGGTTTGACAAATACTTTTGCTCATATAGTGTAAGATGGACCTAATAAGTGAAGTCACCTGTTCGTACACAGAGAGAATATAATACATGGCAAATCTTGTCTGAATACTTTTGGTCACCACTGTACAGTATGTAGGTGCCTTTCATGCTAGAAACTCTTAATCTCATAACATTTCTTTCCTGGATTGTTTTTATACTTGATAAAAAGCACTAATTCCTATTTCCTATAAAATATAACGGAATCTTTAGCAACACATCGATTCATATGAAATGTTAAACCGAGATCAGTTTCTGCTAATCATTTTAAAGGAATGTACACACACACGGACCCACACCCACACACCCACACACACACACACACACCAAATAACACAACTGACATGATGGATTCAGACAGAAATAAAACCCCATGACATTACATGAGATTTATAATATTATATTGCATTACGTTACATTACCCCCCCCCTTCCCCTCCTCCCCTCCAACCTTCAAATAAAACCGAATGCAGTTTAAATAGGACTAAAGTTAAAAGAATCTTGCTGGCAAAACTTATAAAATGGTTAATATGCTTTGAGACAGTCAGCGGTTAAATGAGAGGACAGTAAAACGAGTGTTTTATAAGCGTTTTTTAACCAGACGTCACATCCAGTGGTGCTTTTTAACACTAGACGGTGACGTCAGTCTGTATGTGATCTGACACGACCAAACCACTCCGATCAGGAATAAAGTAGGAACTGATCTACAGTAAATATAATTAAACTGTAATTACGTATGTATAGTTATTTAACCTAGCATCCGGGACAAGGAATCTTTTAACATTTCAAACCTTTTGAATATATGCATCTTCTGTGTTTATTCAATAGACTCTAAAGCACTTGTATAGTCACTAGTGCTTCAGAGATTACATCGTATCCATGACAACTCAAAACGAGGAAACCAGGATGCATGTGCATGAAGATGTGTAATAATAAGCACATGTTACCAGAGAGCTTGAATCGAAGCACAAACACATTTAAGTCAAGAGGCTATCACATTTGACTCGTGCTACCGGCTTACTATTTAATATACTTATACTAATATTAATTTATATAATACAGAGTAGGTTACTGAAATCGTCCGGGGGAAAAAAATGGCACGAGACGAGTGTGGTCTGTACAGTATCACTCACTCGCTCACCGTCTATACCGCTTAATCCTGTATACAGGGTCGCGGTGGGCCTGTAGTCTATCCTGAGACTTGGGGCACGGGGCAGGGTTCAGTGCCAATCCATCGCAGGGCACACACTCGTGCAAACACTACGGCCAATTTGGGAACGCCAATTAGCTTAATCTGTATGTCTTTGGGAGGAAACTGGAGTAGACGGAGGAAATCCACCAAGCACGGGACAACATGCAAAGTCCATGCACACAGACCCCGAGGCGGGAATAGAACCTGGAACCAGGAGGTGCAAGGCACTAATGGTCTGTGGTGTATCCCCCATAATTTCCCTTAAAGGAGATGTCTGGGCTCTCATGGGTAACAATTATATGATTGGAAAATGGCTAAATTATATGGTGACAATGGCTCAGCGGGTTAAGGCTCTTGATTACTGATCAGAAGGTTGGCGGTTCAAGCCCAAGCTTCACCATGTAAGCCCTGTGCAGTAATATATATATATATATATATATGTGACAAATAAAGGCTTAACCAGGATACCCAAAAACCATCCAAGTAGGACGCACTATATATCAACTTGAAACCTGTTGGCACATTTGTGTATGTGGCTCATAGATGCGAGCTCGACCCAATACTAGCATGGTGAAAGTGTTCTACATCCAGTATCTCCACAGTTAAATCTGAAATCTTATTTTCGTTTTATGGTACAAGTCTCCATGCTCATTCACTCACACACACGCTCTCTTTCTCTTACACACATTACCAGCGTCTGCGCTCCATTTTCCCGTCGCTGCGCGCGGCTCCCTGCTTTGTGTCGAGTATTTCTTGTATGCATTTTCACCTTTAATAGCCGAGCTTGTAGAACTCATTAGTCTTTCAGCAGACGACGTCTAATAGATGTTTTTCAGCAGCGGCGCTCGCTCTTTGCTAAATGCACAGGGTCCATTAATGAGTTGCCGTGTGATTTAGTATTTTAGCCCTTTTTTTTTTCCCCCTGTCGAAGGCTATTCAACTTATTTAAAGCACATGAGTCTGGCTGTAATCCATAATGTCACTGACACACTCTCTCTCGCTCTCTCTCTCTCTCTTTCTCTTTTCTCTCTCTCAGGTCAAGAACATCTTTTACCACTGCGTAAAGGATGCTGTGGGAACATTAAAGCGGTGCAGTGCTGAGGCTCAGGAGGAAGAGGAGGCGAACTCATGACCCTTCCTCACGCTGCTGTCAGCACGCCTTCATCACTTAACCCCAAATATGCACACTAACCTTCGCGTCCTGAACCTCCAGTGCCAAGCAGACTTTAAACGAAGACAAAAAGAAAGACAGACGTTATTTATTTGTTACTGACACCACAGCAGTATAGCCCAAACGCATCAGGATAACTGTGATTTTACAGAAAAGAAACAAAACAAAAAAAAAAAACCCTGAAGATAATCCGCAAGCATCAGCACTGCTCTTCAGACTCTATTTGTTCGTCTGTTGTTCTGTTCGTTTTTTTTTTTTTTTCATACTGTATATTGTTCATGTGAAAATGATGTATTTATTTTTTAGGAGGTCTACGCTTTATGTTCTAGATCAAATGTAAATGTGACTTGTACAGTTTGCTAAATGGGATCCTGACGCAGCTCACTACATTGAGACAGTAACTGTGAGACGGGATCCGAACACCAGCTGTTGCCTGTACTTTTGGGAATCGTTGCTGAAATCGCAGTCCTCATGCCATATCTTTTGAGAGAGAGAGAGAGAGAGAAAAAAAGAAATTTTAACTGCCAAACTATTGTAAACATTGTAAAGTTATATTATGTAAAGAAAGCCTAAATGAATAACACACGTCAGCATTTTATTAAGAAGTATTCACTGTAAAATGGAGACATTTACAAAAACAAAAAAAAGTTGTAATTTATTTAAGAAAAATTGTCGTTTCTTTTTTCTCTTTTTTTTTTGGTTAAGATTTACTATGGTGAAGTTTTGAAGTTGATGATTAAACAAAAAATGAAAGACTTACTATGCTGTGTAAATATATACATATATACATTCACTGATGTATTTTTTTAAAAACACAGCTTGCTTCAATTTCAGATTTTAAAGGTGCAAGTGTTACATGCTTTGTACATTGAAGTTCAAAGGGTTTTACATTTTCCATTAAAATGGATTTATCAGACGGCCGCCTTTTTGTCTTTTCTAAAGCGACCCCCGCCCCCCACCCCCCACCGATCGATGATTTACTGAGGAGCTGCTAATAAACGGACCGGCCACCTGCACATCCTTTTCTCAACTCCTTCTTCATTCCCAAAGCTGAACATGTTTGTGCATGTTAATGAGTCCGGCCTGGAGAGAGACAGAAAGAAAAAAAAAGCATGGCTGCCCTGCGTGCTCTAGTCAATACATCTCCATAATGTACATGTATCGATCCATGCAGTTCAGGGAGCAGTCGTGCTGCTAATAGCTGATGGCGCGTGTCATGTGTTTAATCATTAGAGGAGCTTACAAAGAAACTCTCTGACTCTCTGTCCATCTCACACAGCCAGCTCTTCTGCACCTCATTGTGAGTATGTGTGTGTGTGTGGCTTCATTAATAAGCCTCAAACATCAAAGCACTCAGCTCCCGGCACATACGGAGACACACACATCATCAGAGAGAAAGCAAACAGCAGCTAAAGCTCCATTAGAAAGCGACTCTTTTATAAATCTCACTCTCACTACAAAAGCCAGTGTTGATGCAGACGGCTGTTCAAGTTTCATGGGCTACACACATACTGCACAGACGCGATGTCTGGCTGAGGATTATATTTCTCTCGTATGAGAAGTCTCAGTTTATTCATACTGAAAGCATTCCTCTTTCACTAACAGATGTCTGTGTTAAAATGTAATTAAACTGTTATTTACATGTTATAAATCATGATTTCTACTTATTTCCTCACACGTTTCAAACTCTTCCATTTTTTTTTAAAATTCTTTAAAGCTGCTTTGCAACAACAGCCGTTGTTAAATGTGCTAGATAAACAAAACTGAATTCAGTTGTGGAAGTATGAGAAATCCTTGAACACTGTAAAATACATTTTGCGTCTACTTCTGAATTTCTTCCAGACTTCCCTGAAATTAATCTGGTAACGCTTTTATACATACACTGCTGTGAAAAATTATTTTGCGCACTTTATGATCCGAAACACAGCAGCAAGTCCACCTCTGAATGGATTAAAAAAAAAGACTAAATTAAGGTTTTGGAATGGTCTAGTCAAAGTCTAGACTTAAATTCGATTTGAGATGCTGTGGCATGACCTAAAACAGACCGTTCATGCTTAAAAACCCTTCAATATGGCTGAATTAAAACAATTCCGCAAAGAAGAGTGGACCAAAATTCCTCCACAGCGATGTGAAAGACTCATTGCCAGTTATCGCAAATGCTTGATCACAGTTGTTGCTGTTATTATGTTTAGGGGGCAATTACTTTTTCACATAGGGGCAGGTAGGTTTGGAAAGCTTTTTTTTCCCCTTAATAAATTTTAACCATTTAAAAACTGCATTTTGTATTTACTCGCATATATGTATAATAACATTTGTTTGAGGATCTGAATCACTGTGTGACAATTCAGGACGGGGACAAATACTTTTTCACAGTACATACTGTAGATGACAAGAGAAAAGAAAAAACACAAGTTCCATTATCCTGTTTGAGTGTTTGCCTCCTCTAGTCCCCTCACAGAGAGGGGTGCGTTTACATAGACTGTAATATTCCACTAATAATCTGAATCATAGACAAATCAGATTATTAATACATCATGTCACCTCTTCTGTGGAAACAAGAGCGGGCCTGTGTAAAATTTTGATAATCCATTAAATAGGTAAATATCAGCCATGTGAAAACATGTGATGTGAACGTTTCTTTCGTCAGAATAAATACGTTCTTTTTGCCCCATGTGACCAGGAAGTTTCCAGGAAGGAAATTCAGCTTCCACTTCTGATCAGTATTAAACAACTCTCTCTCCATGGAAACAACTCTCTCCCTTTCATCCACTTGGTCTCCGGCTGAGGAAGAAGCGCTGATCGACTCCCCATTTCATATGCAGTAAAGCATCTAACCAATCATAGATAAAACTGAATTCTTGTAACCGATCGTAAAAACAGAAGGCGGCATTCATTAGAGAAGATAAGCACATCATAACCTTAAAGGTGACGGAAAATACTTCTTTTTCTGTTATGTTCCCGCACGTCTTTTTAGATCGGCGTCCGTGTAAACAGTTGCGTTGGATTCTCTAATCGTCATGAAACGTTCCTATCCTGATGGGCGTGGTCTGTTCAAGAATGACTCCGCCCCCAGTAACAGCGCTATTATGACCTTCACAGTCCCCAGATCTCGACCCAGAAGTGTGTTCAAGCAGATTTGACCCGGAACATGCACTTTAATTTAGTTCATAAAAAGTTGATAAATATATATTACATGAACAACATTTGTAGTCCAGGTTTTTCATATTCTCACCGGATCTGGATGAGTTTCCTCCTTTTGGAAAATCATGCATACTGGCTTTGCTAAATGGTCTGCAGGTGTGCGAGAGTGTATGTTAGTGTGTGATAGACTGCAGTGACCCCACCTTGCACCCAGTGCTTCTGGGATAATCCCTGAATCCTCCACAACACTGACCAGGATAAAACTTTGGTTCGCAGTCATGTGAACAGCTCTTCTCTCCGTTTCGATGGTGTTGTGCCGAGGCTGGTCAGGAGGTCGTTTCCAGGCTGGAAGAATCCAAACAGACGACTGGAATAAAGAGACAGGTCAACCACATCAAAGTATTATTGTATAGCAAATTTTTTTCCCCCCAAATAGCTCAGTAATTTTTATTCTTACTTCTGATATTATGAAAACCTTCTTCAAGTGGGCGACTTGGTTATCTAAAGTGTTTTGTTTTTCACTAATGGTTAACCACAGGAAAGATGCTTTCACCTCGCCAATGTTATACCGAGTTAAACTGAAAAATTTCACTGCCTTGAGTGTTTCACAACTATTTTCATATACGCACCTTGTACAAGGCTCAAGACGAGCATAAATCCTTAGAAGCCTTTGGTTCATAAACTCAATATATTAGGAGCAAAAATTTTACCTTTTTCATAACATAACAAGGTGAACATGATAACATGATGAAACCTGTCTCTCCAGAAGACCTTCCCAGGAAAGCAAGACCAAAACTTACCTCTGCTGCAGAGAAGTTACCAGCCTCAGAAATCACCAATTAACAAACAGCACCTCTGATTATGAAGGCTTTACAGAGCATAAGTAACAGATCTCAATATCAGCTGTTCAAAGACGATTACATACAGTACCTGTATTTTGCATGTCTTTGGTATTGTTTCACAATGTAGAAAGAATTTTTTTTTAAATCAGGTAAGACCATGGAGTTAGAAGGTCTGTCCAAATTTTGACTGGTAGTGCGTTATTGGTAGCATTATTTTATAATGATGACTGAAATAATAGTGACAAGTCCGGGTGGAATGACTTTACCCGAGAACTTTTTCTGGTCGACTCAGCCTATGTGTCTGATGTAACTTGGAAGAGACAGGGTTTGGACAGGCAGGGAGTGAGAAAATGTCCTTGACAAACGTTAGGTAACTTTGGCGAGCCAGCCAGCGTCAGTTCGTGCGGCGGATTTTAAAAGCTAAGCCAAGATTATTGATTTATTTATTTATTTTAAGAAAGGAAGGATGAAACAGTCAACGTTAAATTAATACCCTCAAAACTTAAATCTAAAAATACTATCAAATTAAAATGGTTCCAATTTACTTCAACTGTGAACAGGGAATGAGAGTACAGGAGTGTACGTGATATATACAGTCTTATGCAAAAGTTTAGGCACAACTTGATAAATAACAGATTTTTTTTTATTGAAAAGATGTTAACACAGTCTTCTCTTGGAAATGGAAAAAAATGCATAATATTTTCAGCAAATATTGATGCATAGTTACTTTTTACGCCATAAATTGAACAAAGATAAAAAAATAAAAACATTATTGTGGCACTGTGCAAAAGTTTGGGCACACTACATAATCGGTACTCAGCAACACCTCCTCTGACAGATATCACAGCTTGCAAAGCCTCCTCTTTATAGCCAGCAAAGTCTTTCAATGCTTGTGCTTGGGATTTTCTCCCTTGCAAAAGGCTTCTAGTTCTGTAATATTATTTGGTCGTCTTGCACGCACAGCTTTTTTAAGATCTATATATCTACAAATTTTCAGTCATGTTTAAGTCAGGGGACTGTGATGGTCATTCCAAAACCTTCAGCTTGCTTATCTTGAGGTGTTCCATAGTGGATTTCAAGGTATGTTTAGGATCATTAGGATTGTCCTGTTGTAGAAGCCATTCTCTTTTCAGCTTCAGCTTTTTTGCCATAATTGTTTTTATTTTGTTTATGGCATAAGAATCACCTATGCATCAATGTTTGCTGAAATCCATTTCCAAGAGAGACTGTGTTAACATCTTTTCAATAAATAAAAAAAAATCACCAAAATCTGTTATTTATCAAGGGGTGCCTAAACTTTTGCAAAAGACTATATATAGTTATATATATATATATAAACATATAGATAAAATAATATAATTTTATTATAATAATATGATTAATATAAATAAAAATATGATTTTAAAAACTGGCTTTGGTGACCATTTCAGTCGCCACCTGGAGCATGGTGTAACTTTTTGAGATGCATTTTATTTATATTGCTTAATAATAACAAATGTAATTTATTTTTATGAAGCAAGTCTATTTGTTATTAAAATAATACCTATAATCCATTCATCTTATATACATAAATATCTTTTTAAAAACCTACACAAAAAGTCATTCACCAAATTCACCACTAGAGGGGGCAATTTAAGGCATTATTTAAAAAACCCCAGAAAAAAAGAGACCATAATACTAAAACAGAATCTTTCCCAGATCTAAGTTGTTTATTTTATTCTCACTCTTGCATGTCATTATACAAAACACAAACATCTGATTTAACAAGCCGACTGTGACATAAATCCTTCTTTAGAATATCTGAACAATCGTACATTTTAGAGCTACAACAGCCATTCATGCATGAACGAAACATTGCACTTTCATCACATGTATGAACACTTTTTGTTCATACATACTGTACGCACGCACACACACACACACACACACAAACAAATGGAAGTGAAAAAGTGCAGATGCACCTGGATTACATTTGCAAAAACAATCATTACATTTAAACATTAAATTAAAACAATGATTTGGTTCCCTCTTCATGAGACACGCATGTCGTCTCTACATCCCGTTAAAAAGTGTTTGTTTTTTTCCTTTCACGTGTGGCACGAGTGGATTCGCTCCGGATTAGTGTGACGTAGGAAAAGCGAAAAGCTGACGTATTGATTTATCCTGTATGATTGTGAAGTCTTGCTGCATATTCGAAGTATAAATCACACGTTTACCTGAAAAAACATGAACCGTGTGATCGGTCGCTTGATTACAGTACAACGGATAGACAAATAAACGTCGAGCTGACTCGAAGATTCAGTTGGGAAAGGTTTGAGATTGTTCCGGTGAGATGCGCGATTGAATCTGAGGCTCCTGTGCAGAAAAAATGAAAAAGAGAAGAAAAAAAAGGCGGGAAAGAGAAAAGACGGTGAAAATTGCAGCATGTGTTATTGCTTGCTGAGTGAGTAGCTGTTTTTTTTCCGGTCTTCGTCTGGGCCCTAGGAGAACTCGTCGAAGCGCAGACATCATGACAGGACACACAGGATTCAGATCTTCTTCCGTGGGTGGGTTATGGCGTTAGCTCTGCATCTCATCTTACAGCGCTGAGTGAGGAGACGGTGGAAATGACGGGATGCGATCCACGATCCGAGGCAGTGAAGCTGCGTGTTCGTGCTTTTCCGCATGCCATCATAACAAGATGTTTAATACAACAAACAAATCTAGAGAAGCCACACAAACTCATGCATGATCGATCTCACACACACAAACAGAGTTCACAGTGCTTTGCTGTCCATGTTTGGGCTCTTCGAGACGCCCAGGTCTCCTTCCTGATTAATAAAGACCAGGCTTTAATACCCCCCCACCCCAAAAAAAAAACGATTCAGTCATGTGCTCTCAGAGCTAGTCAGATGATCATGGCTTCCACCATGAGATTTTTTTTTTCTTCTCCTTGCACAATGGAAATACTCAAAAAAAAGGCACAAGACCTGCAAAAGTTCGCTTTATTAAGTGGATGCAGTACCTACGTAGGATCATAAGAGAGAGAGAGAGACGGAGGAAAAACTTTAGGAAAAAAAAGTTACGCACCCAGACCACGATCGGAAACCTGAGCAGCAGGAGCACGCCGATGCCGATGTTTTTTTCCCCTCCGGTGAGAGTGTGTTTTTTTTTCACTCACAGCTTCTCTCTATCCAGGAGCCCCAGCTCCTGCTGGATGTCTTCGGGCAGCTCGAGCGCGGGCAGCTCCTCCAGCGGGATCTCGTGAGGGGGCATCTCGAGCGGGGGCAGGTGTGGGATGGTGATGCCTGCGGGTTTGCGCTGGTCAGGCGCCGAAGGCAGAAGCCAGAGCTCCGAGCTCTCTACGAGATGGGCGTCGCTCTCCCTGCGCAGACGCGCGTTCTCCTGCCGTAGCCGTTCGTTCTCCTGGGTCAGCCGCTCGTTCTCGGCTAACAGCCGCTCCAGGAGCTGGCGCAGGTCCTCGATGGTGGTGCGCTGCTCCTCCAGGCGCGTCTTGTCGTCTTTGCGGGCCTTGGTGCCTGAGGCGGGTTCGGGCGCGGCGCCGGAGGAGCCCCTGGTTTTCAGCAGGTACAGCCAGGTGTCGTACTCGCGCTCGGGACAGTGGGAGGAGCTCAGCTGAGCGAGAGCTGTCGGTTCTGAGGATGGATGAGGGAGCACCTGGAGGCCGCGCGGCTTGTTCTCTCGCTTCGCTCGCCTCCACCGCTCCTCGATCAACCTCTGCTGCTTCACGTGGCTGTCTCGCTGCAGCTCTAAAGACAAGCGAGCCTAGGAAACACATAAGAGGATCATCTGTGAGGATTAGTTCATCTGTGTGTAGTTTAAAACAATACTTATAAACGACAACAACACTCACACTTAGATTGGGGTGAATAGTTAAACAAAAGACAGGCGAATGTGAATAAACAATCGACACAGCATGAGGAGTAGGGCAGGAATAAGCGACACGTCCTGCCCATATCGAGGTCAAGGTTGTTATTTAACTTCTACTTCCTCAATAACAGGCATGTCTTTCATTTTTCTGGTAAAATCACTGCTCTTTATTACACAAGAACCACATTCAAAGCATTTGCTGATCTCCTGTTGATACTTTTCACTGGAAAATCGTCTAAAATAGAGCAATTTCTTTCTTTCTTTCTTTTTTAACGCCATGCCAGCTTCTATGGGTATATTCATGGCAAGAGTAATTTCTGTTATTCAAGTTCAAGTAGGCTTTATTGTCACTTCAACCATATACAGTTAGTACACAGTGAAACGAAACAACATTCCTCCA
>JAOVVA010000054.1:19048841-19070052 GCA_028565275.1 Leiocassis micropogon
TCGTATTCCAAAACACTCGAAAACCAAATTTAATTTTTAAAAACACACTAACGGAATCACTGCTGTAAAGTAAAAATGAAACACATTAACCTGCAAAAATCGCGACAAAGGAGTGTGTCTGTGAAGGCGATAGTAGGAGGGGTCTGTGTGTGTGTGTGTGTGTGTGTGTGAGGCACGGTGTCCAATGACGCGCGCACACGCACACACACACAGCAGGCAAAGAGCAGGCTAAGTCTTGAGCAGAGGGAGAACATGGATTTTTAACATCTTTAATGAGATTTGCTTTTGCTTTACAGGCACGCTGTACACACACGCATACAGACACAAAATAAAATATGTTTCTCACACACACACGGTCACCGTGTTATAGTAAACAGTACACGCGTGAACGGATGTTGATTATACCAGTAAGAGACGCGCACTAAGACACAGCAGCCTCCGCTATGTATCCTTCCTCTACCTCCTCTCGTATTTTTTTTACATCTTTGCTCCGCCCTGTCTATGAGGCGCCGCAAATAGGTTGCAGCCCTAAATATTACCTTGTTGTTTTATTTCTCCTGAAAGAAACTTAACATACAACATACTGTTCGAAGTGTGTGTGTGTGTGTGTGTGCACCGCCTCGCTGTAGACAGTGTTCACATCAGTCTTGCAGAGTCTCAACCGGATTCCCAGAATAAAGATTTCCTGCAAAAGGAGACGATCTTGCTTGTGTTACGCAGGCACACTCTCTCCTTTAACATTCCCCACAAGTACCCATCAGGTGGTGTAAGATCGGCGGCACAGGACGGTATGGGAAGGAACTGTTCTGCCACATTTTTCAAACTCAGTCCCTGTTCACGACCACTTCCATATCGGTGTAAATAATAAACTATAAATACGTTTTCCTCCGTCGAGAGTCTCATTTCCAACAACATCTGCACTTCCTTTTCACTACTGGGAACACTTGTGTCTGGAGCTTCGCCCCATCGGCAAATGCATATATAAATACTGTATATTTTGGCGCATACCGTATAAGCAATTTACAGTACTGTAGTGTAAAAGTCTTGAGGCACCTCTCATTTCTTCACATTTAAATTAAATAATGTTTTACTGCGACAGGCTGCACAGTGCTTAAAGATACGATTTAAAAATTGGTGGTTTATGTAACGACCTGAGCAGCGACCTCATTTCCCCTCACGTCTGTTCCACCCACTCAGCATTCAGCATCTAATTATATAGTATTCAGTATACTAATCACCGGTCTGATCATCTGTCATCAACTGCACCTGTTTCTCACTGGTTCATGCCTTAAGTTAGATGATTTTTTTATGCTTGAATTATTTATAGATCATTGTGTGGCAAATCCCAAGCGGCATCTCAGCCCAGGTCAATGACGATTAAAAAAATATAAATGTGTGCGCTCGTATAGAAGCCGGTCTTGTGTGTGTTGATAGGGAGACTTCGGACTTTACACTGTGTATTTGGGTTTCCGGATATGTCAGGTAAAACAAAAGCAATCGTTACTTTTATAAAGGGTAAATTTTACCAACACCAGAATATGGGAGTTATAATTTTTTTTTCATAGAAACAACTGAAAACAACCATAGAAACACGTGATTTGTGTGCATTTGTGCTATTTCTTTGCTTTTGTGACCCAGTTTCTAATTTTTGTTTCTCAGTTTCTCATGTTTGGGGAAGTTGGTTAAAATGAACTAAAATTCAGTTCATTATATTGTGCTGAAAAAAATAACGTCACTTTATACTGCACAATCCTGAGCCCTATATATATTTAAAAAAAGAAAGAAAAAAAAACAGCAGCAAAACAAATAATAGCTAAAATGCTCTGAGCTTTAAGGGCTACCGAACAAAAAAAAAAAAAAAATCCTCTGAAGCTGCTCAGGACTGGACTGGACAAAATGGGAGTCCTTCAGGAAGCCTGGAGAACTGTTCCTCAAGACTACATTAAAAATACAAGATACAAGACCAGCTTTTTGAAAACAAAATATGAAGAAATGAGGGGGGGGAGCTCAAGACTTTTGCACAGTACTGTATTTTTCATAGCGCACGTATACTGTTGCTTCATCGTGATGCAGTCGCAAATCCAGGATGGTTTCCACATTCTATTTGTGATATGAAATGGATAAAATCACTACAGATGAATAACTCCTATAACATGCATTCTGTGTTTAAGTTGAAGCAAATCCTTGTGTGGAAAAAGCCAATGGAGCAAAAATTATTGATACAAGTTAAAGCTGGGAAAGGTCTTCACTGAAGGTCTTTTTCCATGTGATCTTTGGACGGCCTGACTTTTCCTTTCCCCGATGTGGAATCCAGTTCATGGCTGTCCTTGTGAATCGGGTTGGTGGTTAATCAGAGGCGGCGCTCGGCCATGATATCAGTCAGTGGGCGCACAGATGTTCGTCGATGGACTTCTTGGTTTGTGATGCGGTCTCGATACGAGACACCCAAGATTTGATGCAGGCATTTTTGCTGGAAGGCATTCATCCTGCAGATGTTGTTTGTCATCTTCCACATGAATAAATATGTTTGATCCATTGAGGCTCCACCTTACAACTTACAGGATCCTACAACTTGAAGGATATGCTGGTAACGTCCTGATGTCAGATACCACAGCACACCTTCTGGGGTCTTGAGATTCTGAGATTCAGTGGCACAAGGGGAACCTAAACCCTAAGTGGATTTAACGCTATGGCTGAAAAACGTGAATGCAATAGAGTGTTATGAGACCTGGTCTGTTTTGTAAGCACGACTAATATGAAGACGACGAATCAGTATCAGGTGTATGTTTACTTCCTGCATTTATGTGTGTACACAAACATCTGAAACATATGACAAGCACAAATTATTACCTACTATTATTAGAGTTAAAATAGAGACACTGTAACCATAACATTATGACCACCTGCCTAACACTGAGTAGGTCCCCCTTTTGCAACCATAACAAATGATGCAGTGTGCGTCCTCCTGACACCTTTCTATCACAACCAGCATGAACCTTTTTATCAATTTGATCAACACTTGCGTTTCTATTGGATCGGACTACAAGGGCCAACCTTCACTCCCCATGTCTATCAGTAAACCTTGGCCGCCATGACCCTGTCACCTGTCACTGTTTTTCCTGCCTTTGATCGCTTTTGTTGGTATGTCCTGACCACTGCAAACTAGGGACGTCCCACAAGACCTGCAGTTTTGGACTTGTCCTCTAACCATCACAGTTTGGCCTCTTGTTAAAGTCACTCAAACCCTTACGCTTGCCTATTTTTTCTGCTTTCAACACATCGACTTCAGGAAAAAAGGATCACTTGCTGCCTAATATATCCCACCCACTTCCAGCCGCCACTGTGAAGAGATACAGTGGTACCTCGACATACGAACAAATTTTCGACTTAAGAACAAAAATTTTCCCTTAGCATATGAAGCATTCTCAACATACGAGCTGGTCGTGCGTATACTTGTGGTTGCACGTACTTCCAGTAGACGATCAAAACTTGCTTACGCAAGCAAGAAGAAAAGGAAGCCACTTTCAGTTTTCCAGTGCAAAGAGGAATCATAAATTAAGGTTAAGTGAGGTTCAATGTCTATTTATTTCATTTATATGTCTAAATATTTTCTAAATGTTTTGATGTTTCATATGCAAAAATATAATTATAGTGTTCAATTTAATTCAATTTTATTTGTATAGCGCTTTTAACAATTGACATTGTCAAAAAGCAGCTTTACACAATCAAAAGAATTATTTAAGTTTGTATGTGATGTGAACGTGTATGAGTCAGAATGATAAGATTGTCCCTGATGAGCAAGCCGAGGACGACGGCGACAGCGGCAAGGAATAACTTCCAGAGATGGTAATAGGAAGAAACCTTGTGAGGAACCAGACTCAATATAAATTTTGGGTGAAAACGGATAGCAGGGATTGATCTACATTCATACTGTGTGAGACTGGACGTTATTGGAGGCTCAGGTATACTGTAGGAAACTATCGAGCGACTGAAGTCCTCAGAGAACAGCTGTCTGCATCAGCCGAGGACAGGACTGTCTTCGTGGAAAAGTGGAACCGTCCCCAGTCACCACACGCATCCAACCAGAAGCAGGACACCAGGACGAGTCAGACAGCTCCAATAATGTTCGATAGTGTTGAAAATTAGTAATATTTTTTGGGTGGATACCGTTTCTATCTTTCTAACGTTCTATCACAACCAGCATTAAACCTTTTCATTAGCACTAGCGCCTCTGTTGTGTCAGACTACACAGACCAGCCTTCACTCCCCACTGAGCCTTGGCCACCCATGACCCTGTCGCCAGTTCACCGCTTTCCCTTCCCTTCCCTCACTTCTGGTATGTCCTGACCAGGAACCTCACTGTTATGGTGGAGACCTACTGATAGTGTTATGGCTGATCAGTGAAAAGCCCAGTGTTAGAGGAAGTAAAGGGACAAAGCTTAGCTGACTTCCTGTTTAGCCTTGACTACTGACTTAATCCTTAGCAACAGCGTTGGTTGAATCAGTTTACTTGTATTTAGAGTTAGCATATAAAAAAAAATTGCTGACAAACACAAACAAGCACACTAGCTCTGTATAACAATAGTAGTATTAATAATAATAACAACAACATTATCATACAGGTTTGCTATGCCGTGCTATAAGTTATGCTAAGCTAATCACAAAACCCGTGAATAGCAAACAGTGCTATACGAACAACAGTGAAATGCGGCTCGCGCTCACATATACTCTCTCTCTCTCTCACACACACTGAGAGGTTTATGACTCACCTCAGCGGCTTTGTTCACGGCTAACGCTAGCTCCAATGCTAACAAAGCTAACTAGAATCCTCAACACCTCTCTAAGCCCAAGACAAGCGCACTACCTAGTGTGTTTGTGTGTATATATGTGTGTGTGTGTTTGTGTGTGTACAGAGGCATTCCGCAACCTACATAGCGCCTTAGCTTTCCATTTCACGCTATTTAGGATTCATTAGAGTTAGCTTGTCTTTCTTTGGGTTAACTCAATTCTGACGTTAACTGGACGCTTAAAGAGAAACTTACGAGGTTTACAGGACTGTCCTCCACCTCCATGTTTTATTCTCCTCTCCTCTCGGCTACATGAGAGGATTAAACTCCAGGCTGTTCACACAACAACATTGTTCCTCTTGTGACAACAACAAGGAGGAAAACACACTCACACACATGACGTGGCTATAGTCCTGTCGCCACTTCCTGTCTGCTTGTTTTCTGTTCGTTCGTTCAATTTATTCATTTTGTTTCGTCCTTGTAATAAACACGAAACTATATTGCACCCTTAAAAAATAAATAAAGTAAAATAATTATTAATTATTACTATTATTTTAAAAAAAACTCACTGTTTAACAATTCTGCAGTTATTTACATTGACCATCAGAGGGCGCAAGAGCTCCATTGTCCTGCAAAAGTACATGATGTCTTTACACTAAACTACATCACCAGAAGTCTCTGGACACCTGAGCATCACACTCCATATGTGCTCATTATCCAAGCCGCGGTGTCATACACATTTTTAATCGTATATAATGTCTTTGCAGGCTGCACATTACCACTGTCGTCTTGCACCTCCAGACCTCGGGTTCGTTTCCCGCCTCAGGGTCTATGTGCATGGAGTTTGCAAATTGCCCGTAGTGTGTGAATGAGCATGTGTATATGTGAGTGCCCTGCAGTGGAGTGGCACCTCGTCCAAGGTGTACTCTGCGTCATGCCCTAAGTCTCCTGGTATAGGGTTCAGGCCCCCTGTGACTCTGTATATAGGATAAAGCGGTATAGACGATGAGTGAGTAAGTGATAATATCTCTCCATCCATCCATTCATCCATCCATCTATCCATCTAGGACCCTCTGTAGTCCAACAAGGAACTGTGGAGACCCAGTGTATTTACTGTATTACCATTTTATTACCATTTCATTACAACAATTCTCCTTCACTGAAATGAAGAGGCCCAGTGATGACGCAAAGCAACCTATAAAAAAAGGCATAACGTGCCATGGTTAGAGTGGAAGAACTCAATTCCTGATTAAGAACTTATCCCCAATGAACACCTTTGGGATGAACTGGAATGCTGACTGAACCATCAGTGAAAGAAAGCGGTTAAAATGTCCATCCATGTGAAACCCAGCACATTGGGTGACAGGTACACCCCTGTTTCCGTGGGGGTCGGGTTGCCAGCTCGACGCCCATTTGTATTTTCAGATTCTAATCCATTTGCAAATTCAGATCTAGTGGAGCGGAGGTTATTATGGGGATATTAAATCTGGAACAGGATGTTAAACAAGCAAGCACGGGTGTGATGATCAGGTGTCCACAATCTTTTGGACATGCAGCAGTCTTAGACCTCCTGTGTTTTGTTTTAAATACAAACTTTGTTATAGAGGTTTAATTTATGACTTCATTATTAAGTCAGCGCAAAATAAATAAATAAATAAACAAACGCATACAATTCAAATTTCAGCAAAAAAAGTTTAATCTTATAGAGAAAAATATTTGTAGGCCATAAAAGAAATCCGCATATTATTCAAAATACTACTTTTTAGGCAAAAAATAAAAATAAAAATAATAAAAACTTCTGGGTTTTGCATGCATAAAAAGAAGCAGGTGCGACAAAGTCCTCAGAAGGAGTGTGACTGGTTCTGGAGGATGTTCAGTAAAATTAAGCTGCCAATTTCCTTATAAAAGTGCACAAATTGAACCTGAGACTATATTTTAATCAAAGGCTCATCACACCATTTATTGACTTTGTTAATTACCGTTTAATGCTTTTTATAGTATTTTTTGTTTTGAATGTAGAAACTTTTTTTGGAGACATCCTTGCTTTACTTGCATGCGTCTAAGAATTTTGCACAGTACTGTGTAGTGTACGTACTGTATATATTACTGCTTCCCCCCCGCCACCCACACACACCTCCTTCATACAGTGAACTCCATATTTCATGAATAAAACAGATAAAAGTTCTAAACAAATGCCTTTCTTCACACACCATGCTAATTAAAATAAGAAAATTTGTCATCTTTTTTGCGTTTTGTGGAGTAAAAATCCATTCCACAAAAAAAGTCTTTCCTTCTTTTTAACGCATAGTATTTATTCGCGCTTTTTTCTTCATAGAGCAAAACCCCCAACCGAACATCTCTGCACATATTAACGTAGGGAATTTTTGCTTTGTAATAACAATAAACCAGACACTCATTACTAGAGCACACTGCGTATATTACATATGATATTATTCTTAGTTTTCGACACGTAGGTTTCATTTGCAATGGACAATAATGTCTCCATGACCGTTTGTCTCATCACGGAAACTAAACCGCTCTGAAACCTCTGAAAGAACCTAGATGTCTTTTGTATTATTTACCAACCCAGCTACGCTGTTGTGTTTTTATATACTAACCCGAATATCATCGCATTATCACGTTACCGGGACTGTAATTAAACTTTTTCATAGTATTAATAGATAGGATAACATTACAAACACTTACATATGAATAAACTCACAAATAAAAGTGATTCAATGCTAGATGTAAAACCACAGATCTGATAACAGACATGAAGTTTGCAGCACAGTATGCAAAGTTGTTATGCCTCCATGGCCTGGAAATTCCTTACAGAGCACATCAGGCTCATGAATGCGGCCCTGTGGTAATGTCTATCAGGTGACATCATCTGCTCGAGCACTTTGTTTGTGTTGACCAGTGCGGTGTGCTTAAACCAAGTATCTTATAATTATTGCTACTAGACAGCTGAGTAATCTCAGGTACAGCTCGATGACTCAAGCTCTTCAGCTGCACACTTACGCAGAGGGCCGTGAAACATGAAACTGTCGATAAAAGCTTTACTAAGCAAACATTGCTGTACTGTTATTTTTCCCTGCACTGTATAACACATTTATTCAATTCTGACATCATTATGCATGTATGCTATTTATCTGGACACAAGGCAGCACGGTGGCTTAGTGGCTGTCACCTTGCACCTCCAGGGTCTGGGTTCGATTCCTGTCTCAGTTCTGTGTGCATGGAATTTGCATGTTCTCCTCGTGCTTGGTGGGTTTTCTCCAGGTACTCTGGTTTAATTCAACAGTCCAAAGACATGCAGATTAGGATAATTGGCATTCCTAAATTGCCCATAGTGTGTGAATGAGCATGCGAACGTGTGTCTTATTATCTGGACACTTGAGATTTGAGCATCACGTTCTAAAACTGTGAAAATCGATATTAAGTCGTTCACTCTTTGCTATTATAATAACCTCTGGTCTTCTGAGAAGGCTTTCCACTGCATTCTGGAGCAAGGGCATGGGGACGTGTGATCGTTCAGTCACAAGAGCATTAAAGGTCAGGCACTGATGTTGAGGAGGCCCAGATCATCCCAAAGGTGTTCAGAGGGGTTGACGTGTGAGTTCTGCTCAGCCTACTAGAGTCCTTTTAGTCCATGGTGCATTCTTGGCACACTTTGTGCACGCGAGCATTGTCATACTGGAACAGATTTGGGGATCTTAGTTCCACTGAAGGGAAATTGAAACACTGGAGGCATCAAAGACATTCTGTAATGTCATGGGTTTCCAGCTTTGACTGGTAAACTAGAGGACGTCTTTTTATCTCATCAGACATCTGTTTGCATTTTGCATGGTGGCAAGATCTATCTATCTTTCTTTCTTTCTTTCTTACTTTCTTTCTTTGTGGCAGCAATTGCAGGAAGGACCAAATATGCGTTATAATATAATATAAGTTATGGTCAGGTGTCCACAAACTTTTGGCTTTAGACTCCGATCATCCGAATAAGCTTCAGACTCCAATCATCGCCTCAGGTGTTAGAAGTGAGGCCGAGGTGTACCTGCTTATTACGCGTGACGTATAACCCGGGTCAGCAGCTGGACATGTGAGTCCACTAAAGTCTTTGAGACTTGAATTGTTCTGAGTTTCTGGAATTCACATGAATGTCCTGATTTAATGAGTCCTGCGCAAAGCCAGTTCTGTTCTCAGCACAATGTGTCCAAGCAGAAAGAAAGAGCTCAGTGGAACTCTGTGGGTGTCCAGCGGGCTAACAGACAAATGTGAATCGAGTCATAACTCATTGAAAAAAGAAAAAAAAAAAATTACAGGGACATAGTAATGGTCTTGTTCTGCCTCTCTGTCCTGCTTTTGCTCATGTAACATTATTTACCATGTGATCTTTATAAGCAGTATAGTTCCCTGTTATTAGAGGTGAAACAACAGCAACAATAAAAAAAAGATTAAAAAAAAAACTAAACGAAACAAGATCAAAATATGATTTATAGCCGAGTTCAGGATCCCTGACACCGCACTCTGCATTGTGACCTCTTTGTTTATTTCACACTGGCAATCTGGCATCATGAAACCACGGAGTGTAAAAGTGGAAATCATCTTTCGGATAATAGCGCTCATTTGCATTAACTTCGACAGTAAGCATCTGCCCACGCTACTCGGAGCCCCTTGTCTCCTCGACTGCTGTCATGTCTCTTACAGCGCTCTGTCCAACAGCTGGGAGGTCGACTGGCGTGAATATGGTGGAATTTGGGTGTAGGAGGACGTGGCTTTCACCTGGCTGAAAAGTAATGATGAGCCAGCTTTGCTCCCGAGCCCCCGGGACTCCTCAGGAGGCAAAATCCTCCAGCCCACGCTCCGCACGCCGCTCTCCTCTTTGTCCTCGGCTCTCGCCTCTGTCCTGATGGCAGGATTGTGCTTAGGCCGGCCATTTCTGGTTTGAAGAGACGCACAGGAAAGTTCCTGTCTGCTTTAAGAGCCACTGTATTGGGAAGCCCACACAACCTCCCACACAGACAGTCCCAAAAGAGAGAAAGGGGAATGCGCGGGGCTTTTGAGGGCACTCCCCTTGGCGACAATGGGAACCCCTTGGTGAGCTAATGTGCTCGACAAATATTCCTTTCTTTACATTACACATGTTAGGCTAGCATGCTGCTCTCAGCTTCTGCACCGCTGTCAGGATTTCCACCTACTTTCCACAGGATTTAGTGAGACCACTAATAATAACACTCTTGGTCTTTTTAGTGAATATTACTCAAATACTCATTTAATCTGTCAAAAAGTTCTAAAGAATTTAAATGTTTTGAATGTTTCTAGGAATTATGTTGTTTTTCTATGTCTGCATCATAAATCATCCATAGACAAATATATTTTTATTAAATCTATGAAAAGAGGAATCGGTTAATAGGAATTCCTGCTGACCAACACTTACCCAAGTGAACCTTACTTGACCACAAGTTCAGACTTCAGAGTTTTCTTTAGACGACCTGTCTGCTGCTTTCTTATTATGAAACTTGCAACATCAGAAAAACATTAGTTTCAATCCTCCAAAAAAGGAATCAGTGCACTATAACATATAATTATGCATATTTAAAAGGTCATATCCAAGTGTAGTGACACAAAACACTCTTTGTTTAATACAACAAAATGTTTTTGTGCACTTTTTCTAACCGCAAGTGACTTTTAAGAGGTATATGACACGATAAGAAAAGATGAATCATACTTTCTCTTGTCGCTGAATATGAAACATGAGAGATCGGGTCTCCTCCAGAGACTGACAGATATCGTGAATCCTTACCAACCATCAGTTTCATGATATTCAATTGTTAAATAGTTTCTGCGCCATTTTGTCAGGAGAATAAAAACCTGTGCGTCGAACGTAACTCATAATGCTAATGATCCCATAAATGGCTTTTCTATATTGCGCTTGAGAAAGATGCATTTACAGTTACTGTTGGTATTATTAGAGTCATAACTCTACAGACTGGCGCGATGGTAATGAAATATGAATATGAAAATATTTTTTTTTTTAGAATGCGGAATAAATCTCATTCCCTAAACAGATGGATGCTTTTCTGTGTCAAAGCGGAGAGAGAAGTGCTAAAATAAATCATAGCTCTCCTGCAGGGAGGAACAGCAATCCTGCAGGCTTAGTGAACAATCCACAAGCACCAAGCACCACCAGTGATGTCTTTGTATTACTTTAAGCAAACAGTAAAGTTTATATACAGTAAAGATATATATACTGTTTATATACAATGTATATAATTTTTAAAAATCCATTATAATCCTGACCAGGTGTTCCTGTAAATTTACAAATAATGATATAAATAAAGACATTATTATTTCTATTATAATATAAAAGATATTACAGACAGGAACTTAAATATTTACTTACAGAACACATTAAAAAAATAAATAAATAAAAAATAAAACTGTCATGAGATTTAAATTGATATCATTTATAAGCCTAGTTTTTTTTGAGTGTTGGAGATTTAGTAAGAAAAAAAAACAGTTAAAAAAGCTTAAACCTACATGAGCTTAATCATAAACATGACTTTGATAACGATAAGTTGTGATTTGAACCACAATTCAAAGACGCCCTGGATGTATTTTACGAACCCCTGGAGGTCCCCATGCCCCACTTTAAATCATGGGTTTATAATACAGTCATAAAAGTTTTTATTTCCCTGTTTACATTTTTATTTTGTGAAAATGTTCCAAATTTGTTAATATAAACTGTATTTCTCATATGTTGAGCTCTCAATTCTCAAATAATTACAATAATTATTACAGCAAATTTTATTTGTCACATACACACCCATACACAGTATGCTATGCAGTGAAATGCTTATACAACTGCCCATGACCTAAAAAATAAGGGTTTCTCTGTGAGGAATAAATTGCCCTAGAGAGTACAAAAAAAATAGACAGCAAGGTGCTTTATTGGTTAGCACTTTAGCATTGCACCTCCAGGGTCTGAGTTCAATTCCCGCCTCGAGTCTGTGTTCCATGGAGTTTCATGCTTGGTGGGTTTCCTCCAGGTGCTCCGGTTTCCTCCCACAGTCCAAAACATGTAGATTAAGCTAATTGCCGTTCCCCAATTGCCTGTAGTGTGTGTGTGAGTGTGTGTATGACCTTCAATGTATTGGCACTCCATTAAAGGTGTAGCCCTGCTTGTGCCCTAAGTTACCTGGGATAGGCTCCAGGCCCCCCGTGACCCTGTATACAGGATAAAGCAGTATAGACGATGAGTGAGACTTTACTATGCAAATAGAGCTGGAAAATTTACAGTATTTACAAGGTTGTTAAATAGAATAGGATTGAAATAGAAGTGTATAAGGTGGTAAAGCGAGTAAATTATGCAGGATAAATTGGTTTATGGTGGCTTAGTGGTTAGCGTTGTCGCCTTAAACCTCCAGGGTCCGGGTTCAATTCTCACCTTGGGCTTTATGAGCATGAAGCTTGCTTGTTCTTCCTGTGCATGGTGGGTTTCCTCCAGGTCCTCCGGTTTCCTCCCATAGTTTAAAAACATGCAGATTAGGCTTGTCTTGGGACCGGCGTTCCCAAATTGCCTGAAGTGTGTGAATGCGTTTGTGAGTGAGTGTGTACTGTATGTGTGAGCCCTGCCAGGTCTCCCATGATAAAGCGGTATAGACGATGAGTGAGTAAGTGAGAAATTACTTAAATTTGTTGTTTTCACATAATGATGCAGACAATAAATCAAACTTTAATCAGACATGTTTGGTTATCCCTCTGAAGAGATTTCCATAGTGTTTGGCAGGAAGACAAACTGGATAGTGTCTAATAACATATTTACTTTGATATCATATTAGAAGGATTAATTTCTTACTGTTTTTGATTCTTTATTCATCTAACAGGCAATCATGTAGCAGCAGAGAAAAATTTTTTTAGATCAAGAGCATTAGTTAATGTTCATATGAAACTTTAGGATTTTGTGAGATATCTGTCCTTTAAGAAAAACATTTCCCTGTACTGTATCATATTTCTAGATTTGAGATTTTCATTTGCAAATCAGTTCTTATTTATATTTCTGTACTGTTTACTCATATATTTTAATGTGTCTATTTGTATTTTTTTTTTATTAGTATATATTTTACTTTTTAAAAAACTTTAGATTTGAAGTTAGATTTTATTTTGGTATGGTTATTTAAATGTACTCTTTTTATCCTGTTTTTAAGCACCATAAGGAGAGACACCTAAATTCATTGCATGCTGTGCACTGACAATAAAGAATGTATCTTATGTATCTATAGATAACTTAAAGACATCAACTGTTATATTGAACTTCCAGCTACCTAACACACAGTATGACTGCAGATCAATCCCTGCTATCCATTTCACTCAAATGAGGATGGGTTCCCTGTTCAGTCTGGTTCCTCTCAAGGTTTTTGCCATCTCAGGGAGTTTTTCCTTGCCACCTTCGCCCTCGGCTTGCTCATCAGGAACAATCTGATCATTATGATTCTTACATATTCACATTTCATACAAGCTTCTATAATTTTGATTGTGTAAAGCTGCTTTGCAACAATGACCGTTGTTAAAAGTGCTATACAAATAAAATGTAATTAAAAATTGAATTTCTATCTATCTATCTATCTATCTATCTATCTATCTATCTATCTATCTATCTATCTATCTATCTATCTATCTATCTCATTTTACTCATTTCCAGTTTTTTCAGTTGAAGTGAAAACAAGCAATTTGCTGCATAATGTTGTGTGTGCGATGAACATAATTTAAATTTGAGCAGCAGAAAGACAAGGCTAATGATCAAATAATCACTCTTTACACTTGGGCTGAGCAGAAAAGAATCCCAACACATGCCATTTTTTAATCTGTGGTGGATGGCCTACACCAGCAGGTGACATCATCAGGATCCACTTCTGGAAGCCCAGAACAGGAACCTAAGGCTACAGTGGACACAGGCTCACCGAAACTGGACTACTGAAGATGTGTGATTACCCGTTCAAATTTTCCTGCAAACATTTCCTTTATTCATTTAGGGAACTACTAGAATAAAACTATAAAACGTTCTTTGTTCATAACCTTTATGGTGGAACATACAGTAACAATGCAGAAGTTCACTTTTTTTCTGGTTGGGTGTTTTTTTTATTTGTTTATTTATTTGTTTATTTTATTATATTTTATGAGCCTTAGAGTTTTGCTCCGTCACTTTGGAGCATTTCTCGAATTATCCTTAAAATCTGCAAAACTGTATGTGCATTTCTCAATCCAGCACAACAAAATGTATTACCTGCAAAACCCTGCAACTTGCTCAAAACTCGCTCAAAAGTAAGTAATCCTGTCGGTGCCATCAGAATGACCTCGTCCTCGTGTCATTATTTGCAAACAAGATGTTAAGTCATGCTGCTAGAAAAACAGTGCCTTCTGTAACTTTTTTTCTCTGATCAAAATTATGACTAGATCACCGTGATTAGAAATTGCACAAGGCTACATGGTTTACTCCAAAAACAAAAAGTGACACATTACTGTATGTGGGAGATTGATTGCAAGAGATTTGACATGATTCATAGTTAAAATTTTAACAGTTTGTACTGGTTTTTTTTTTTTTTTTTTTTTTTTACCAGACATTGTAACTGCAAAACAGAAATAAAAAAAGAAGGCTTCTTTATTGCGTTGTATAAAAAAAAAGAAAAAAATACAATGTTTGAAATGTAAACATAGGAAACACCGCTTAGACAGAACTGTACATGCAGTGCCGTGTGGGGAAATAACAGTACCGTCTGTATACACCTCCTGACGTTTCTGTCTGTCTGGCCACAGACTCTCATTCGCATCACAATGCAGCATGGAAATAATCTTTTGAAACATTTTTGCACGCTGTTTCTAATGACAGAAGTGAGACTATTCAATAGAGAACATGTATAATACATTGCAATCTACACGATAATGTAGGAAACAGCAGACAACTGCGCTTAATCGTTTGCATGTACTGTATGTGTATACAGAAGTGAAGAAGATTCAAGAAAAAAAATACATGACTAATTTATAGTACAGTACTGTGCAAAATTCTTGAGACATCTCTCATTTCTTTATATTTTGCTTCCAAAGAGATTTTCAGAATTCTTGTATTTTTCTTTTAAATGTAGTCTTGGATAATAATTCTCAACGCTTCATGAGGGACTTCTTTTCTCTTATTTTTTTTATTTCTCATTTTCTATCCAGTCCCTGTTTTAGTGAAATGTTTTTTTGCTTGTTAAGCCACACTGTGACCTATGAATAGTTCAAGCATAAAAAAAAAGGTCTAATCTAAGACATAAACCAGTGAGAAACAGGCTGGTGATTAGTATACTGATGATGCTGAATTCTGAGTGTTTGGAACAGACGAGAGGGGAAACGAGGTCGCTGCTGAGGTTGTTATATAAACAACAAATTTTTAAATCGTATCTTTAGGCATTTGGTTCAATTAATTAAATTTAACTTAATATGAAGAAATGAGGGGTGGCTCAGTACCTTTGCACAATACTGCGTGGTGTACAGGGTGGTTTCACAAATGGTACTTTTACATTTAAGTAAAACAATCGTTCAAATACTGTATACTATTTTACTTAATAGTCAAGGTACAATTTGACTTTATTTCAAGGTTTTAGTAGTACTCCAGTTAATAAAGATTATACTTTATAGTTAAAACCTTAAAATAATGTCAGTTCAAATATTTGAATTTGACCTTTCTGAATGTGCTTGTAATATTCTCATAGATTATAATATTATATGTCCAAGTTTTTCCTTTATACCTGCCTCCAAACTTCTTTCCTCACAATTTATAATCCAGATTTAGTTTTTTATCATGGAGTGCACTCCTCTGTAAACTATTAAATAATGACTATCTTCTATTTAAATATTTCCAAGGTAGTGTTGCGTGTAAAAAAGTACATCGAAATGAGATGCGAACAGGTTGCGTGGTGAAGAGCATCGAGCTGCTTTGACTAGATGAGACGCAGAAGCATGTCACAGCTCGAGGGAAAGTGAGTAGGCTCACTGAAAATAACGCATCAAGCGATTCCACTAGGTAAATTCTGGTGTGTGGTATTTGGGCTCTTCTGAAAATTTCTGTGTGTATTAAAACATTTTTACATGCATATGTTCAAATATAATGTCAGATATTGTTATCAGGTGATACTGAATCTTTGGTTAGCTGTAATCTGACTAATTACACTTTTGGTGACTTTGCAATGTTTAAATCTATTCTTGAACAATTTTTCGAAGTATTAGAGCTTAAAAGATTTTTTTAACTGATATGTTTTACTGGTTGATTATGTCAAGTTTTTCCAATATTTGTAAAGATAGATAGATAGATAGATAGATAGGTAGATAGGTAGATAGATAGATAGATAGATGTAAAGTAAGGGAACGTGACAGAGAAAGCAAGTGAAAGTGTGTGTGTGTGTGTGTGTGTGTGTGTGTGTGTGTGTGTATTATTTAGGTGCCTTGAGGAAATCCCCATACTGATAGCCTCCCACTGCTGTTGCTGAGAAGTCTTGCAGTGGACTATCAGTCTATGCTCAACTGGGATTTTCCTGATGCCTAATTAAGATTGCTGATCAGAAACAGCCCTCTGAATGTTGATCTGCTGCTGCGAGATAACAGCAAAGAACAGATTTTCTCACATATGCACCGAAAATGCATTTCCACCAGCAAACTGAATTTCCTTTAAAAATAACACACATTCATCAAATGCTAGACATACTGTAGGGTTTTTTTTTTTCAATAAAGCTCTGCCCTTTTAATGAGAAATTCTGATGAGAACTGTGGGCGGTAACAAATGCTAAAGCACGTTGAACGATAAACAGACAGCGTCATGGGATAGCAGTGATAAGAACCGCTTTTTGCTGAAATTATGTGCTGTAAAATTGTAAATTCTCTGTTAAGTACTACCGCTGAAGTGTGCGTGATGAATGCAAGCTCATTTTTAAGACAGCTGAATAAACCGAGCAAATTTTACAACATGATCTCGCCATCTACGTACTATAATGTATTTGTAGAGAGAGAGAAGAGAGAGGGGGAGAAATGGTCTCAGTCTAATAGTCAAAAGCATTGAACTTACAAATGGCAGCTAAATTGCAAAATTAATACCAGTAATAGAGGATTATCTCAACAATCCATTGTGTGTCACTGTGTGTTCTCGATTGCCATCTAAACACACATGTATACGTACAAAGACACACTATTTCTGTTAATATTGTCCAGCACTATTTTAATTAAAAAAAATTAATTAAATATTGAGAAATCATAATATAATAATACTAGAAATAGAAAAGATTGAGATTGAGAATACTGAAGATGTCCGTGTGGTATCTGGGTCATCAATCTCAAGAGGTGTCAGCATGGTAAAGATATCACACCTAGATAAAGACACACTCATGAAGAGAAAGCTAAGGGTATTTCTCAGACGGGGTACATTTGCTTTCAGTACATTACCCTGTTTTAATAGTGTAGAATTGTGTTTTATTTGTGTCGATTCAATACAAAACTTCGAACAAGATGATTTAAGGTCAGATTTTACAGGATGATGTAAGGTTAAATGGAAATATCAACAACGTTAAACTTATAGTTTCTGAGACAGTTTCTGCTGTGTGAAAAGTGAAGATAGGTAAAGCAAAGAACCTTGCAAAATAAACAACGTATCTGTATATCAAATGAATCACTTCCTAGAGCAGTACACAACAATAAGGTAAATCAATACTGGACCACCACAGGCCTGTAAAGCAGCATCAATTCCCTGTCAAAGTCAGAGGTCATATCAAGCATCTTGACAAATTGCCCAAGGCATTTCCATAAAAAGTGGGCATATCCTCTTTTATTTAGGGTCATATTCTTTTTTATATATGAATGAATATTCGATGAATGTTGAATATTTGGACTACAGTGCAGAGATTAAATAAAAGTCTAAAATAAGCATTTAACAATATAAAGAACATACTAGGTCTCTAAGATAGACAGACAGACAGACAGACAGATAGATAGATAGATAGATAGATAGATAGATAGATAGATAGATATTGAATACCATGCATATATGTTTTTTAGAGAATGAAATTTTTCTGTTTAGTATTGGCACACTAATGCAGTCTCTCTCTCTCTCTCTCTCTCTCTCTCTCTATGCATCTTTCTATCTTGGCTATCTAAGGCTGCTTTTTTGTTAAAATTGTGTATAGGCGTAAAAAGACAAGTATTTCTTTAGTAACCAAAATCTATCGCTGAAACAAGAGTGGTGCTGACTCGCACCCATAGACAAATGTGACTTTAATTGCAGTTCAAAAGCTTATAAATTAGATCAGATCATGCGACTAAGAGTGAGGAAACGCAGTCTATAAAAGTTTAACTGAAAAACTTAAGTTCTGTAAAAGTCGGTCAGGTGTGGGTGTGTTTATCAGAAAAACAAAAGCTCACCTACTCACTCATCACTATTATCTTTACTATATTCCCAAATTGCATTACCATACGTCTGCTCAGGCTCCGTACTTCAGTCTGTGGCCTTCGCTTCGGAAACGAGGACGCCTGCTTGCGCATGTATTAGTCCGACAATTAAACTGACGCATGAGTGATAATCAAACTGTGACCTTTGACCCCAAGTCTTAGAGCCTGTCATTTGATTCGTGAGCATCCGAAGCTAATCAGCTCTCTACAGACAAGACTGGAGGTAAGTTCACTTTTAATAAGCCGCAAGATTACGCCGTCCCGAGATCCGGCATGCATAAACACCATGTATGATTTCATTAACTGCTTCATAATGACGCTCGCGAGCTCACATTTCTCCTGAATAGAATTGATAGGAAACAATATCGGCCCTAAAGTACAGCTAATGCTGTTAGGGGAGAGTGGGAGGAACTGGGGGGAAATATAGCCACCAAAGTCTTTCATTTAGCCACAATCGAGTGGGAGGCAGAGGCATTACCACGTCCAACCTAAA
Organism: Leiocassis micropogon; assembly: GCA_028565275.1. Taxonomy (NCBI): domain Eukaryota; kingdom Metazoa; phylum Chordata; class Actinopteri; order Siluriformes; family Bagridae; genus Leiocassis; species Leiocassis micropogon. The sequence continues at coordinate 19,067,589 of JAOVVA010000054.1, forward strand.
AACAAGGGAAAGAAAAAAAGGATGGATGCTAATGTTTGTACATCAGAGTAGGAGTAAATTAGTCAACGTGAGTCCCGCACTGCTAATATCGCTTAAATTGAATGCTGATCAGTTGCTTCAAATAACAAACTAGATACAAACAAGAACCTTCAAGCCGCACCTTGGAGTGTGTGACAAGAATTACTTACACGACGCCTGGAGACAACTGCAGTTTGCTTAAGAAGACACGCATGCATATGAATGACTTTCATATTTAGAATGCAAGTAGAAGTATGCAAGTGTTAAACTTGGCATCTTAAACTTTTTAACACACATCTTTGAAATCCTTATTTATTCCAAAGTCTGTGTTTTTGTTTATTCAATCTCTATTAGTGATCGCATCATGAAAGATTAATACAACAGTTAGGCAGCACCTGTGTCCTATTATACAAAAAAAAAAAAAGAAGAAGAGAAAAAAGCCTGCGCTATTTATTAGATTTGCTGTCACAAGAGAACAGGCTGAATTCTCATCATTTGCACTGAGAAATATGATGCAGCTGGCTGAGTTCTCTTTAACTGTTTTAATTGGTGAGAAATAGAAGTCTGAGGCCAAAACATGATTACAGGATAAACTTCCACATTGGGGTATTACTGATTTTATTACACGCTTTATTGCCTCATTTTGCATTTGCTGAAGATTGTTGGTGTGTTCCGCTTTGCCACAAAGTTAAGCGTTGCTCAGCTGTATACGGTATACGTCCAAATTATAACTATCACATAAAGATATGATGAATGACTCAAAAATACGATCGGTTTAGATCCGTCCTTTCATTTTAATCTTCCGAACGGCAAACAGATGAGAGATTCTTCAAACACTAACAGCAGGTCTATCATTCGACTGATATTGATATAATTTTCCATTTTAGTTATTCGTTATAAACTGCGGAGAATATCAACTGTCTTCTCCGCTTAGCAAAAGCAGTGAATTTAGCCTCGTCTAGAAGAGAGGAGTACTAATGCTTTTCTCAAGCAAAGCAGGCACAGCTCGATCAGTCTGCGGCAGGCCTGGGGGTAATAAATGGCCCAGTGCCTATTCCTATATCCCTGGCAGGCAATTTACGCTTGTAACGATCCTCCCAATCACTGACATCTTTATAGATGTTGCAATATGGGCAATTGTAGTAGACCTAATTCTATTTAAGCTCAATGCAATGCTAACTTTTTGCACATTAATTCATCGCGGCAATATTTTCTCCTCAAGTCATTCAGCTTTCCTAAATATATTCTGTTTCTTCATTGACACTGTCAGAAGCTTTCTCTCCTTTCCACTGATTTATGTTCGCTGTGGCTGTGCCGACTCCGACCTGGAAAGCAAGGAAAGAGAAAAACGAACAAACTTCCTCACAGATCCCTGCCATCTTTTCCAGATTCAGTTTCATTTTGATTCCCAGTGACATTATTACATTTTATACCACAGCACAATTGGATTCTCAATTCCGATTGGCCAAACTGAATTTAATTTTCTTTTTACTGCAACTGTGACAGTTTTAATGTTTATATGGATATCTTTCTAATACATTATATATATATATATATATGGCTAACTTAAAGGAATGTGTAAAATGGATCTTAAGTATAAGATTAATATCAAACAAAGCAAAGCAAAGCATACAGCATGCAGTATTTTCACAAAGTGACACAATTTGTTAATTCCTAAAAGGCATTTTTGTTAAAACCATCGAATAAACCATGCAGTTCTACACTTCGATCACATCTTGTCCAGACATACAGTAATTAAAACTTCATACATGCTGTATTAGTGTTACTGTATATACTGATTAATGCATATTATAAGCAAGGACATGAATAAACTACATGTTACAGTATGTTAGTATGCTTATCTGCTATGTTATTATTTTATTTATTTATGAATTTATGTATATTGGGTTGGAATCCCAATGATGCTTTAAAGCATTTCAATAGTTGTGTGGGTGACAAGTAGAATTTGAATTTGTTCTCCGTGTACATGTAAATTAATAGACAACAGTGTTTATATACAGAAGGTCCAGTTCGACTCTGCAAAGCGTTAAATAAACACTGTGGATTTTACTTTTTTCCACCAGGTACGACTGTTTCCCCTGCAGCCTAAAGACACATGTTTTTGGCAGCTTGCCCGACCAAATTGCTCATACTGTATGGCTTGGTGTGAGTGTGTGTGCGCATCTATGTCCTGTGATGGTTGGCACTCCATCCACGGTAAGCTCCCTGGGATAGGCCTCCAGGCTCCACATTTCTTTACACAATAATACATTTACTTCAGAAGACTGTAGGTCAATGAAAAAACAGCATGTTTATAAATTTTTTAATGATTTGATTTTAAAATGCTTAGAGCATTTTAGCCATTATTATTTTTTTTTTTTCGCTCGCCTGCCATCACACGTATATAAAACATGAGTAACATCTAATTCTTAATCCATAGGGTTTA
>JAOVVA010000054.1:19070224-19082210 GCA_028565275.1 Leiocassis micropogon
ACCCTTTACAATGAAGATCTGTAAAGTTATTTGGATTTTTACAACATTATTGTTGAAATACACAGTCCTGAAAAAGGAGCGTTTCTTTTTTTGCTGAGTATATATAGGGCTCAGGATTGTGCAGTACAGAATGACATATCCTTTTTTACAGCACAACCTAGGCAATATAATAAAGTGAATTTTATTCCATTTTAACCAACTATACAAACATGACTGAGCATAAAAGTGGGCAGAAAATGGGTCATACAGACAAAGAAATAGCACCAATACCAATCATGTGATCATGTGTTTTTATTGTTGTTTTTGGTTGTTTCTATGACATAACAGCAACAACAACAATTATCATCAGTGCTAGTAAAATTTATACAAGTAATGATAACCAATTATCCAAAAACTCAAATACACAGTTTGAAGTCTGACGCCTCCCCTTTAACACACACTAGCGAGACTTCCATATAATTCCTGTTGAAATTCTACAAAAGCATCAAATGTCTAGTCCCTGATTTATCAGCTCCTTTCTGTATTAAATGCATTAATGAAAACATTGTGATAATCATTTTAATTTATGAAACCCAAAACCAGTGGAGATATCTATATTTCAAAACTTAACTCTAGTCTAAACAATAGAAAATGGACAAACAATATATATTCATTGGCTAATTCATTCCATCACTTCATATATTGTAAGCTACTAAATGGGATGCTATAATTAGACAATGAACAGGGACTAAGGGGTTAATGGAATTATTATAGCATATGCATTACATTATAGCTGTTATTATAGCATATGTGCATTTATTAAATTATTATGAAAAAATAATAAATTCACCTGAATCCAGGTAAGCAGATTAACCAGAAGCAAGTCAGCACTTTATACAGCAATTTCTACATATTACAAATGTATGAACTCACTTGTGCTGTTCATGACAATAGACACCTTATTGAGTTTTTTCAGCATTTAATTTGCAAAGAAACTGTAAAAACTTTCATCTTATATATGAATTAAATACCCAATTCAATTAGTCACCTTCATTATTATTAGCAATGCAAACAATTTATTCAAACAGACTCACAAACGGCTCTGATGGATGATGTGTGTGTTTAAGTGTGTGCACATGTGGGTGGGTAAATAAGGGATGAAGGTTTTGTGACAGGGACTAAAATAGATTCTTTTGTTCTATATTTTACAAAGACCTACAGAGCTTCTGAAGTGACATGGTGTTTTTTTTTTTTTTTTTTTTGGAGTCCATGGCTTAATATGCTGTTGCAACATCATACTTAATACTTGACCTCCAATTAATTATTTGACCAGAATGTATGAAAACCTTAATTTGCTTCGAAAATATATTTAAGGTGACCCATTCTAATGAGATAATCACATAGCAATCAATGCCAGGGACTGCAGTATGTTTTATATTTCATAATGTGGAATATAATCAATCATCTCCATGCTCAGATTCCTGTGGGCACAGTGGTCTAATTCTATTGATTTCTGTGTCTCGCGCATTTTAAAATACAATAGCTGTCACGAGTTTAATATTTCAAACTCATGGCCTTAATTAACTCGTGTCAGTGACTTTATAAAAAGGTGCCATTCTCAATAATTTCCTTAGTTAATCTCGATTTAGGACAACAGTTTTTAAAAGATCATTTTTATATTGCATGTTCATGTTTAATTAGAAAAAAATATCTACTCTATTTTACATTTGTTTTACAATGTTTTTGTGTCAACATAACTGTTAGGATGATTTTGGTATTTGAGGTTTAAATGTGAAATAAAGAAAAAAATTAAAGAAATATCCAGCAGCACTGAATTTTATAATACAGTAATTACCTGGTAATTACTAGGGAAGTACATAGTAATTATAAGGTAATAATAAGAAGCTACATAACTGGTTGCTAATTTATTACAAATAGTAATCTTCTTATTCTTATAGGTTTTAAAGCAAATATTATATTAAGTATCTGCTATGCATATATGTAGTCATTTTAAGAATTTCCCTACACATCTCAAATAGCCCTTTATATATTTAGATACAATATAGATTTATACAATATAGATACAATTTAGATATTTATGTACAAAACACAAGGTAATGGTTACTGCTGAATAACCATACCTCTAAAGTTATTCTGTTTTATTAATTTGCCATCTATATCGCTTATTCTGTGTAAAGGGGTGCGGGGGCCTGGTTCCTATCCCAGGAGACTTAGGCCACGAGGGGGGGTACACAGTGGACAGGGTGCCAATCCTTCGCAGGGCACACACACACACACACACACACACACACACACACATGCAATCTGGGACCGCCAATTAGCCTAATCTGCATGTCTTTGGACTGTGGAAGGAAACCGGAACACTCGGAGGATATTTATAAAGTTGTGTAATTTCTGCTCATTTTTTTTTACTTTATTAGCACTTGATCACAAGTGTTGTAATGTAACGAAGTACAAATACTATGTTTATGTACATAAGTAGAATTTTCAATGCACTTTAATTTGTTATTGAGATTTTAAATTTTATTTGTCACACACATACAGCCATACACAGAATGACATGCAGTGAAATGCTTATATGACCAATTGATAACAACATAACAATTAATACAAATAAATGAGTATTCAAATAGAGAAATAAGAATATAAAATGAAATAAAAATATATAAATTTCACTTTTTCACTTTCACTTTTACTCCACCACACTTTTTACACAGACACATAAGCATATTAGCCTTAAGCATATTAGCCTTAAGCATTTTGTTCCTCTTTACTACACCAGTTTGTGTTGGGGAAGTAATGCCTGTCTTTTGCCTGCGTCGTCATCACAGTAGAATCAACGATGACTGATACCTGATATCATACAAGCACCTACTGCAGGCTCTGCTGCTAACATTACAACTCTGGTAACAGACGAAATGTAAAGAACTACATGAAAGTTTTGACATAGCACAAGTTACCATCTACTATCTACAATATCGTGAATAAAGTCGTATACACCAAGAAACAAGTTTACTGGTAATTCCCACTCCCTTACCTAATTATCCCAATTACTTACCATATTGTAAAATAATGTGTGATCTAATATTTCTTTCCCTTATGACGATGACTGATATGACACATGGATATCGTTTTATTTAGATGCATAAAACATGTTCTTGTCTTTAACACTTCTCAGGGTTATGTATGAATGACTCAACTTCTAAAAAACAAGAACTGAGCCAGTTGTTAAAGCATATGTGTGCTATTTTACTCTTTGCATATGGTATAGCCAATTTTGTGGGATGAAGAGACACTAGAGATAATAGACGACTCATCTGAGTCATTTTGAGGTAGGAATTTTTTTCTTTTTTCCGTAGGGTTGACTTATAGCATTTTTTCCAACTTTTTTGTTATTTCGTTTAATTACGTCAACCTGAGCCCCAGAGGGGGAATATCCTCTTATTCAATTGGTAATTTATTCATTTGTCAGCACGACCATGTATCCACTCTGAGGATTTTTCTTTCATCATACACTTCCTGCCACTTCCTCTACGTTCTCATTCTCTAACCACCGCATCAATGTCTCTCATACAGTAAAAAAGTACAAACCAGGCAATTTTCCTTGACATTCACTGGCATCTTGTTGTGCTCATTAAAACAAAGAGAGCGTGATTGATGGCTTTGTGTGGCCACACAAGCCCCTGACAGACACCTCTATTTTCAAAGTGGTCACTTCCTCTAGCAGGCTTGATCTCCACATGGATCTGCCAGAGGAGCCTTAGCCTGCGAGTTAATGTTTGACCAGGAGCAGGAACTGACGTTGTGCTTATGTAGTGGAAGAACTCCACCCCAAGCAAGCACAGGCTAATCAGTCTCCTCTGACGGCCAGCTCCACTTAGCTTGTTCCCTGCTTGTAACGTGCCATGTCCAATTAGCTTGCGGGGTGCTCCGTCTTCATCCCTACACACTGTTGATGGCAGAGAGCCACTCACAGCGACCATGATGGAGGAGGCCTTGATTGGACGACAAGGCGTCCTGTGGCCTGCGGTCCAGGCTGACTCGGCTAATCATCAAACCCTCCGTCCCTGTGCTGCTCTGAAAGCCTCTGAGCCAGGCAGGAAGTGTCAAACTGGGCCCCCAGTGCCAGGCCGAGCTGGAGGAGAACTCCTGCTTTTGTCTTCCAGATCTGGAGAATGAATTTCTGCTGATGGAGACGTGAGCGTACCGTGTCGGTGGTTTCGACAGGAAACTGAGACAAGATGTTGACAATGAGACCAGGGGGGTTTTGTCTAGTGTTCTTGCTATCTCTTGTGCATGAAGCCTGCCATCACCCTGTAACGTTAGTGTGTGAGTGTAGTGTAGAAGGTTTTGGGTAACTCTAAGATTTTGGGTGAATCTACAGTACCAGTCAAAAGTCTGGACAGAAGTTTGCATTCAGTTTGTTTATTCTACAACAATACTGGATTTTTCTTTTTCAAAACTATGAAATAACACATATGGCATTAGGTAATTAAGTAACAACAGCAGCAACAGTCAGTTGTTATTTTAAGACATGAAGGTCAGCTGTTCTGGATTTCCAGGAAAGCAAGACCAAAACTGACCTCTGCTGCAGAGGAGAAGTTCATTTAGAGTCTCCAGCCTCAAAAAATCACCAATTAGCAAACAGCACCTCAGATTAGAGCCGTTATGAAGGTTTACAGATCATACTGCACATAGCAGACACATCTCAATATCAACTGTTCAGAAGAGTTTATTGCATATTTTGGATGCCTTCGACATTACTTTACAGTGTAGAAAGGAATAAAAATTTAAGAAAGATCATGGAATTAGAGATGTGTCCAAACTTTTGATTGGTTTTGAATATAAGAATAACTGGAAATATTTATTACCGGAAATAAAATATCATGAAAATTTGATGTAAGCGATAAATTTTTTGTAAAAAAAAAAAAAAAAATGCAAACATTTCAAAAGCTAAGTCCCATTTAAGTCCCATTAAAGCATGATAATTAATGACACCTGTGCTTCTTTATTATTATTATAAAAATACACTTATAAGAATGGGTCATTAGTGAGGACTTTATACGTCTTTAAACTTAAATCAGCGTCAGGAAGTCAAAACAGGGTGCTGGGCCTGAGCACAAAGGAGAAGTGCACGGTGCTTCCTTTCCTCTTTTGTTTAATTAACAGAGATGGCTCATTAGGGGGAAGGCGAATGAAGTAACTGAACCCCAGATTAAAACAAATCTAAGCCGGTGAGGCCAACACACACTCATTTGCTGATAAACTTTCTGCATTAATAGTGTCATTAAAGAATAGGACTGTGGAAGCAATAACAGCTTATAGAATTACACAAATGTGTATGTGTGTGTGTGTGTGTGTGTGTGTGTGTGTGTGTGTGGATGGGGGGGATTTCAACATGCTAATGAGCTTCTCTACTGAGACTGCTCTTAATGGGCTTCTGCGCGAGCATTATTACCCGCTCCGCTCCGCACCGGATCCGTCCGTAAGGAGAAGAGGAGAGTCCGATAGCTGCCTTGATGTAATTGTCGGCCTGGAGTCTCGGTTCAGGCTCCGTGATGCATCTTCATCCAAATGGGCACAGACACGAGCTATAGCTGCATCTCCATCATCATGTGGAGTGCTCAGAATTCCCTGGAAAATAATGAATCGGGGCTTCATTTGTAACTGTCAGTGAAGCTCGGCGCTCCCTGCTGAAGGTGCACGGCGACCAAGTGAGCGAGATTGGGTACAGCTGTAACTTGAGCTGCTTCCTGGGATTGGTTTTGTTCTGTTATGGCTTTGTCGTGATGCTTAATAACATTCAAAAATGTCATTTGGGCTGCTTGTTAAGCAGACAGCACAGAAACGCACACACACACACACACACACACACACACACACACACACAGAAAGAGTGAGTGTGGAGAGAGAGAGAGAGAGAGGAGAGAGAGAGAGAGAGAGAGAGGAGAGAGAAGAGAGAGAGAGGAGAGAGAAGAGAGAGAGAGAGTTGCCCTCCTTTTTGTTGTCTGTTTTTCTCTTGCTAATGACAGGACTCCAAACCGCCGGGCCCTCACAGAGGTCGTCCATCTTCCTTAGACATCCACCCACTCACGCAGGAGCGTTTGCACCCACTGATCCTGCAGGCCTATCGCGGCCCTGCTGACCACCATTATGGCTGTGTCAGGGTGCGAGCCCCCCCACCCAGCCCCCAGTGATTAATCATCATTTACAGAGTGCTGGCGGGCTGTGCAGGAGGTGCTAGTGGCGCTGGGGGAGAAAGGGCCCCGCCACTGGGCCTTTGTGGCCTCTCCCCTGGAGCACTGCACTGCTGCTGGGATGCAGTGCTGCTCCCAGAGCCGAGAGAGAGAGACAGTGAGAGAGAGAGAGAGAGAGAGAGAGAGAGAGAGAGAGAGAGAGAGATGACCTGGAAGAAGGCCATCAAACTGAAGTCAAAACAGTGTTTGGTTTCACTGTGTAGGTGAACTACCAGGGTTTAATTCGAGATATGTGTGTGCGTGTGTGTGTGTGTGTGTGTGTGTGTGTGTGTTTGAGCATGTGTGTGTCCTCAAATAAACCAAATCATCCACTTTGTAAAACTGCCACCCTCTTTATCATCCCCTTAGGAATACTTTTATTGTGTGATATCACTTAACGCATATCTATTAACATTATTTTAATTCTAGGGGTATTTGACACACCAGGTGGCCTTCAGTGTATCCTGAGTTCTTCATGTCAAAGCGACCAGTCAGAGCAAAAGACTGTGTAAATTGAGGAAGTAGACGCCCACTCTTTTAAAAAAAAAATTTTTTTTTAATTAAATCTGATTTAATTTTTTGGTATAATAAACATCTAGCTGTGGCATTTTCAGAAAATTATCAGAAAAAAAAAACACAAGAGCATTTAGAGTAGATAAACACCTAAGATTAAATAATAAATGTAGTTTTAATTTGATTTTATAATCTGTAGCATTTATATAACAGTACTGTTATAACCTACTAATGGATGTGATACTGTTCAGTATATAATGTATTCTGGATTCTAAAATATATACTGTATATAACTTTGAGGTTTGTGCTGAGTGCAACACAGAAATAATTAATAATGATTTATAGGAGCATTACTCACTTGCAAGTAAAACTTGGTGGGTACTTCAGTATCTAGAGATGCAATTACTTAGTAACTAATTTATATGAATATGAAGAAGATGAGGCATAAATAAGACGTACATCCTTTTTCTAACTTCTTCAGCAAATGTGCTCATTTAAATATAAAGTATAAAGAATACAAGTAATAATTATGTCATACTGTGAGTAATGCTGCACAAAATGTCTTAAAATGTACAACACAATTCAATTCAATTTTGGTAGCGCATTGCTTTTAAGACCAGACAGTCACAGAGCAGCTTTACACCAAACTATATATATGTCAAGAATGAGCAGCAAGGAAAAACTCCATGGAGTGACAGGAGAAATCAATCTTAACCTTGAGAGACCAGATTCAAAAGGAAATTCCTAGATGTGACACTAGATTGGGTGATTATGAGTGCACATTTGAACATCATAAGGCTGAATGTGTTTATAAAGGATGTACAATATGAGCTGTCAATAATGAGTCATGGGATAGAGTATAGGAGTAGATGTCTATATGACTACAGCAGCACTTCTTAGTTCAAGACTACATTTGATATTAAACACTGAAGCACTAGTGAAGGAAGTGCAAAAGCGTCCCGTTAAATTCTTGACCTGATATTGTACTGTAACACTGAGTCGCGAAAAGTGAAGTAGGAGCTGTCTTGTATAAAGTACTGTAGAGCGATACTTACAAAATACAATACAAGACTTAAGTCATCAAAAGTCATTTTCTGATATGTTCTGATACAGTATGCACTTAAATATTTGAAGTTAAAGTAAAAGTAAGAAAAAGTGAATTTTCGATCATTATTGTGGTTTCCTTACAGTAAAACATTACATATCAGGGATCCTACATCTTTGTAGCCCTTAAAGCTCAGATGATATTAGCCATTTTTTGTTTTGCTGTTTTTTTTTTTTTTTTAATAAACATATATAGGAATTGTGCAGTATAGAGCGACGTATCTTTTTTTTTCAGCAAAGCCTTGGCAATATAATGAACTAAATTTTATTTCATTTTACCCAACTATACAAATATGACTGAGCAAAAAATAGAAAAATGGGTTGTTTTTGTTGTTTCTAAGACCAAAAAAATAACAATAATAGGCTCGTTTTGAGAGTTTTTTGTGACATCATTCCCATATTGATAAAATTTACTCTTTAAACAAGTATTGATCATTTTTATTCTAATTGACATCTCAAAATTCAAATACAAAGTTTGAAGTCTAAAGCCTTTCTGTTTACACAGACCCGCAAGGCTTCCATATAAGCATTTTTTTTTTTTATCACCATTGACCTTTGTGTTACCGACACATATCTGTGACTTTTAGGGGATTTACACACAAATTATGAAGTAATTCGAGGGAAAACAATCAGTAGTGTAGTTAAAAATTTGCATGTAGGCTAATTAGCGACTTTAGCTAGCACAAGTTAGCCTGGCCATTACGTTAGCCAGATATCTGAACTGACTTAGGATAATAGCTAACAAACTAACTAGCTAACTTTAAATAATCTTGATGCTGTGGCTCCACTAAATCAATATTAATTTGTTAGACCTCAATGCTCTTATTCAGGTTGGACTGGAATTAGCCTTAAGAATCACAACATCCAGTAGAAAGAACCTTTAATCCACGTGTGTGTAACGTTATGTTTGCAGCCACCACAGAGTTCACAGAGCTCACCATTGTAGTCAGGGTGGTCGTCATCTGTTGGTAGTTGTAAGTAGCGTTGTAACTTTAGCAGCAGAGCCAGCAGCAGGTGCTTCTATGATGGTACCATGATGGAAATGTATTCGAGTACAAGTACACATTTTATTTAGGAAATCTAGTGAAAAAGTGAAAGTTTGCCAGAAATATAAATATCAAAGTACAGATATGTGACAATTCTACTTACAGTATGTACAGTACCAAAATATTTGTACTTTGTTAAATTATAACACAGAGTAGGATTAATTGCACATATTTACACATTTGGTTCATATGGTATATAATCACTGTAAATATAATTGTCTTACAAATTTATTAGACTTTATTACATTAATTGTCTATTTGTTTTCAATCAACCCGTAAATATAATTTCTTTTATTTGTGAAGGAGGTATTTCATGGCTTTTGAGCATTACATAGAAATACATTCAGTATATATAAAAAAAACTGTAAAAAAGCAACTGTAGCACCTGCATTTTGTGATTAGTATTTAATGGCAGTGTATAGTGTATAATGTAAAGCCTGTGATCCTAAAATAAATGTATATAAAGTAGAAGACAAAAAAATAAGAATGTTAATCATGTAAAATGTTTATTTAAAAAAAATATATATATATAGCTGCAGATTAAATTTTGAAGCATTATGTATGCAAACATACTTAGTAAACACATTACCTGCTTGGAAATATTTCACCGCTGTGAACCACATCATCGCGCAGGTGAGGTTTGGGGGGGAAAAAAAAGTAAAAAAAAAAACAACAAACTTATATATAAGTTTGAATAATAGGGAATGAACTGTCTGTAACATTTAAAATGTTTTACATGTTTTACATTTTACAATTTACAATTGATTTAAAATTTTTTTTTTTTTTTACAATTTTACATTTACATCTTTAAATGTTGTGTATGTGTAATTACCATGTCAAAAGTCTCAACCGCAGTTCAATTACAAAAACATTTTCTTAAAAAAAAAAACATTTCTCTCTTTATTTCTGTAATGAATCAAAATCAACACTTTTTTTTTCCAGCAGGCCACTCGAGTCTATTTCCCCCATTAACCTGAACACATCATTAAGAGGCTCTTTAATGACAGCGTTTAATATTTCTAAGCCTTCGGTTCATAAAGACCTAATGACACTGATGCACACAATTCATTACTGGCCACATCGAGACATGATGGATCTGCTTCCTAATGGCTAAACTTTGACTCGGTCTGCACGAGGCTACGGCTGTAACAAGGGCCCGCCTTTCCAAAACAGTGGCGCCAAATTAATGGATGATTTAGCCGTGCCATTTATTAGCGCGGTTTGACACAGAGCTCTTTCCGCCGAGTCCTCCGAAGAAACAGAGGCCCCTTCATTCCTGCACCCTTCACAGGTAAAGATTAATGCCTTTAATGGCACCATTTGCTTAATGTTCTGCTGCATAGTTTTTCCTCATCAAGGCCTGTGTTGAGTAGAGCTGATTTTCTGTCCTTAGACTTGCTAGAATATTTAATGTTTTCGATACAAAAAGCTATTTAATCTGTTGTTCATTACTTAATCCATTCATTTTATAATTATTTACGAGTTCATTTGTCAGAAAAGATTGGGAGATCATGAGAAAAATGCAAAATCCCATCCTTCCCTTGCTTAGGTTTATTGATTAATAAAAATTTTTAGATAGCAAGTTTCTAAGAATCTCTCATAACTTAATGAAAGTGCACCTCTGAGAATCCAAAGTCCACGTTCAAGCAGGCAGAGCCCGTCCTCTCGTCTAGGTGAAAACCAGGGTCTCGTGTCTTTACCGCCGAGCAGAACATTAGCGTTAATGGCTTCTGATGCTGAATGAGGAGGCAGAAGTCAATGATGGAGCGCGCGTTCAGTAATGTGGGAGACAGTGCCCGGGTCCGACCCACGGCCCCTCGGCCACGTGCCTCAGCTCTGAGAGAGGCCTGGACAAACCCTTGTGTGTGTGTGTGTGTGTGTGTGTGTGCTAAGAATTACTGTAACTGGATGTTTTTCTTTATTTATGTCAGGGTTCCTCTTCTACAATTAAGTCTATAAGTGTGTATGTGTTATCAAAATGCTTGAAATAATAACCAAAAATAACACTGTTTAAGCCTAAAATGTAGATACTCCACTCTGATGAACATTATGTTAAAACTGCTATTATGTTAAAAGTCGGAGTTAGAACGGGGAGGTGCACGCTGCGACATGTGACACGTGAGTGACACCAACACCTACAGGTCCTTCCATCAAATTATCCCAGCTCCCACACCTCTCACTCAACATTACCATGATAATTTCAATGTCAAAGATGTGGCGTGCACAAGGAACAGTGCTATTGTCTTGAGTTTCCTTGATTTTTTTTTTTTTTGTTACACCCCCTTAAAGCGGGAGAGAGAGAGGGAGAGAGAATGAGAGAACTCCTCATATAGCCCCTTGGTAGATTATAGATAATCAGTTTGGAGAGCGATCCGATCGGATGAGGAGCCCAAGCTATCCCAAGAGCGTGTGTGTGTGTATGTGTGTGTATGTGTGTGTATATGCCCGGATAGTGTTTGTGTGAGTGTGTTGTACTGGATCAGTGTAATGCTCTTGGAGGAGCCCACTCATGTGATGGGATTCACAAAGAGCCACTTCTCTCCAAGCCCTGATAATGTGAGTATAGCACGGGCCACCGCGCAACTCTTCTTCTTCGTGGGTTTTAGTGTGTGTGTATGAGAGAGAGGGAGCGAGAGGGAGAGAGAGGGAGAGCGCACGAGTAAGTGAGTGAGTGAGTGAGTGCTTTTAGGTCCTGCAGAACTGCATGATGTGGTGTCTGTTAGATGTGCTGCACTCTGCACTGAGAGCACAGCCCTCTTCATTTAGATAATGCAGGTAATGTGGAAAGTGAATATATTACAGAAGCAGAGGGGAAAAAAGCGCTTTCCTCATCTAGCACCGCTGTATTCAGAGTTGATCATGGCTGTTTTGCATGCAATTAGTTTCTTCTTTGCACTTCAAGTGATTTTCTCGGGACGCTGTGATTTTTTTATTTTTTTTATTTGCAATTAACAGGACCGCCTAAGTACGCGAAACAGAAGAATATAATTAATTTTCTTATGGTTAATAGTCAATTGTTTTATGTTAGGGAAAAAGCAATGGTTAATTGCCATCTTAAAATAATAAAAAAGTTAACAAAATATTTAG
>JAOVVA010000054.1:19098337-19134503 GCA_028565275.1 Leiocassis micropogon
ATAATTTGACCATTAATTTTGTGACATTATAGGGGAAGCTGAGCTTCCCTTGCAGTCTTAAAGAAATCGCCACTGATATATATATATATATATATATATATATATATATATATACCCCCCATCTGAATTTCATGAATTTTTACTTAACAAATTACAGACATGGTTGATTCGCACGGGATTACAATTACAGGTCCCCAGGTAATACTAATCCCATGCGAATAGATAACGCTTTATCTTGTATCAAGGGTCGCAGGAGGCCTGGAGCCTAACTCAGGAGACTTAGGGCATGAGGCGGGGTACACCCTGGACAGGGTACCAAACCATCGCAGGGCAAACACATGCTCATTCACACACTACGGGCAATTTGAGAGTGCCGATTAGCCGATTAAGAAATCCACCAAGCACATGCAACTCCATGCACACAGACCTGAGGCTAGAATCGAACCCAGACCCTGGAGGTGCAAGGCGACAGTGCTAAGCCACCATGCTGCCTGATTATCAATTATATACCAGTAAACTGGTGACACAATAAGATTTTGGTACCCAAGGCTCACAAATGCCCATGAGGACCAAAGGCCAGCCTGTTTGATCTGATCCCACGGTAAAGCCAATGCAGAACAAATCACCAAAGAAAGTAAATACTGGCAATGACAGAAAGGTATCAAAACACCCAGTGGGACCACAGCCTGTCACGCACAGGGCCCAGCAGACAAAGAGTCCAAGGCCGCCAACCCGGCCTCCAAACTTCCCTTCTAGACCCCAATCCAATCGAGCACCAAGTTCAATCCATGGACACCCAAAGCACACAGCACACAAAAGATCTGCTGTGAATATCTCTTGGTGTTAGACACCACAGCACAACCCAGAGGTCTTGTGGAGTCATGTGGAGCCCAGGTGCCACAAGAAGAACCTACACAACCTACACAACCTACAGTGGGCATAATTTTGCATAGTAATGTTATGCCTGATAGGTGTAAATATATATCTTGAAGATGCAGGACACCTCTTATTATCATCTTATTAATCAAAACAATAATTTTTGGAGAGTTGGGGAAATAGAGAGAGATAGAGAAAGAGAGAGGAAGAGAGATGGAGAGAGAGAGAGAGAGAGAGGTGACAAAGTATGGCTGGACAGAGCACAGCTCTCTGAGTCAGTGAAGTGCACCTTTGCATGGCACCACAAAAGACCACCCTCTTGAGAAATAATGAGGCCTGCTCATTTACTCCACACCCAAGCACTTCTAAATGCCACTTCCAGCAGGGGTAATTCAATTACCCCTCTCTCTGCAGACAGGATATGGAAATCAGCTACAGTTGATACATATGGGGAGATCCGTGAGGTAAAAGCATATGCTCTGTGGGCGAACGGTGATGGAACAGAGCGTTAAATGTTTTTTTCTTAACATATAATTTGTAGAAGGACCATATCTCTCCATAACTAGTTTTTCTACACTGACTCCAAATACACGTTCTGATTTAAAATCACCAGTGAATCCAAATGTATCGTATCCAATGTAACTGTTAGCCATAAACATTGTTACAAAGCAGCTTTAGTGGATTTCAGATGTAGTTTTTTTTATTTTTTTTTTAAAGTTATTAGTGTTTTCAAGCCAGAGGTAATTTCTCAAGATGGCATGATGGGACGGCATTAAGGTGTAAAAGATTAATGACATATTGTGAATAAGAGTTGGGAATAAAAGTTCCTATATTACCTAATCAGCTTTTTCTTCTAATCACAGATCAATCTCAAGGGTGAAGTGAGAGGAACAAAGGCAATAAAGACAAATACTACTGTTATTTTATTTAAAACAGGTTACCACTCAGCATTAAATCTCCCTCTGCCATATTTGTCTAAAAAACTGTAGATTAACCCGAGCATTTGGTAGTGTCTCATTTATTTACAAGACTGTGCGTAGGCATTTTATCAGTGTGTCAATTATTGTTCTCATATTATGTAAGGAGTAAAACACAATGGGGAATAGTTTTATAGGAAAATAAATTAAAAAACAAGATGGTTTATTGCAGCTTAAAGTGAAGCAGAGTTATTATTACCATCGTAGATGATTATTTTTCAGTAATAGCACATTCCAGTTAATGATTTGCTATCAAATATGTTACCTGTAATAATAATAATAATAATAATAATAATAATAATAAAACATTTATTTTGGGTCAGTCATGGCCCAAGAGAGAGCCTTGCATGTTTTGATCTGTTTATGTGATGCACATCCACAATACATTGTACTGTATTAGTTGTTAGAAATAATTACTATAAGCAGATTTATATAAATCTGTGAAGTTCTTGCTGGTATAGAAAAAAAAATCAAAACCAGTTGACCAATTCTAATTGACAATTCAGTAGCACTTTGTTATAAATCATTAACATGGTTTATAATAATTTACAAATATTCATTCATTTTCTGCACCTGTCCTATAGAAGGAACTCAGGACACAAGCTGGAGAATAGACTGAATGGGGTGCCAAGCCACGTACACACTCAAACATCCAATAATACACTATGGACAGTCTTAATTTCTTCATATTGATTGTAATTTAATAATTTAGATTACATTAAAGAAAATGGAACAAGTGTGTAATTGTGACAGGTGCAAAGTGCCTAAAGATACTATTTAAATATTCATTATTTATGTAGTAACTGGGCAGCATGGTGCCGAAGTGGTTAGCACTGTCGCCCTGCACCTCCGGTCCAAGTTTGATTCCTGCCTTGGGTCTGTGTGTATGAAGTTTGCATGTTCTCCCAATGCTTGGTGGGTTTCCGCCGGGTACTCCTTTTTTTTCCTCTCACAGTCCAAAGACATACAGATTAGCCGGTAGTGTGTGAATGAGCAAGTCAGTGTGTGTATATGTGTGTGCCCTGTAATGAATTGGCTCTCCTGTGCAGGGTGTACAGTACCCCGCCTAGTGCCATAAGTATTTAAGTATTACAGGCACAAACCTGTATTTAGGATAAAACGGAATATAGACGAGTATAACAATCTCAGCAGCAACCTTATTTCCCCTCTGCTCTGTTTCAACCACTCAGCATTCAGCATCACCATTATACTAATCACCAGCCTGATCATCTGCCACCATCTTCACCTGTTTCTTACTGGTTCATGCTTTAAGTTGGACTTTCTTTGTGCTTGAATGATTCAAAGGTCACTGTTTGGTTAACAAACAAAAAACATTCCTCTGAAACTGGTCAGGTACAGGAACATGAGAGAGAAAATCGTGCCAGAAATGAAATGCAAATAAAGTCCTTCAGGAAATCTGGAGAACTGCGGAGGTGAGATTTGAACCCTTAACCTTGGAGGTTAACTCTAACCAAAAAGTCAATATAAAATCTAAAATTGATGTGGCTAAATGTAAGAGGCCTATACAAACCTCAGTCGATTTACTCATAACTCAATCTAACATTATTTCATTATGTAGTCATAACTTATGTATACAGCAGTTCTCTTACAGTCCTCTCCTTTGTTATCTGAGACATCTGAGACCAGAATGTGTCCACTGGTTGACAATAAACAAGCATTTCCAGGCCAGATAATCACTCTCCACAACTAATGTCCAGACCAGATAAAGGCAACATTATTCTCTGATGTTTAAAATGTGCATGACTTACATAGCGCAGGAGTCAGATAGACTGGAGCTCATACTTCTCAGAAAATTCCAGCTAAGGAGCGTGAATGAGTGAAGTGATTCTTTCTGTCTAAGCAATCTCCATAGAGGACAATAAGACCAAGAGCTCACATATCTTGTAATAAATGTGCTTTTTGTAGTTCTCTTCTGATATGATTGTTAGTTTATTCATACTGGAACTATTTTCCCTTAAACAAATGAATCAGTGATCCTTTCACCGGCCCAAAAATCGTAATGTTAAAAACTAACAAGGATTATAAAAATGTATGAGATGGCATTATTCCGAATTAAATATCTGCAATGCTAAAAGGAAAATCTAATGAAAATATTTTTTCTTTACATGAATGGGTGTTGTGTGATTTCTATATGATTTTAGTACATCGTGTATAATTAGCTGTTTCAAATGCTATACGTACGCACTATTTACGTCAACAGCTCATCTTTTATAATGACATCCTAAATTATGACAATGTCAGCTACAAATGTTTGCAAAATTCTTTTATTCAAATTTATATCAGTTTCATACATTCACAGCTAA
Source organism: Leiocassis micropogon (assembly GCA_028565275.1). Taxonomy (NCBI): domain Eukaryota; kingdom Metazoa; phylum Chordata; class Actinopteri; order Siluriformes; family Bagridae; genus Leiocassis; species Leiocassis micropogon. Next base: position 19,102,515 of record JAOVVA010000054.1, read on the forward strand.
TAAAAGAAAGGAAATTGAGTTATTATATCAATCAAATTGAATGGTAAGTTAATTTCATTTTAATCTAATTTAATACAAATGAATACCCGATATCTAAATTAAATCCTCATTTCTGGTCAATACTTGACAAAGTGGCTCATATTGACCCAGGCCAACATGATTGTCTATAGATAACCTAGTTAAGTATTTTTAATGATTGAATGTGTATTAAATGAATCCCAGTTAAACACTCACATTTACACAGTTTCATATTAATTACTGTATCTGACCCTTAACTTCTATTTTATTACCCACTTCATTGGTTTTGTTAAGAAACTAATGACCCTTTATACAAAGCAACACATTCTGTGTTTCCATTTCAAATACTGTATACCAGACATGAAAGTAATTAATATGGCATCATCATGTCTGGAGAAAAGAAAACTTTTTGCTTTGTTATACAATTAAAAACTGTGTTCTCTGTCTCTCTCTTTGACTCATTCTTCTATGAACATTAAAGAAATCTGGGTCACTAACTGCTCATTTCCTTCAAACGTCACTGGGGTTTAATGTTGAAAACAGACACGGAGACTGTCTCAACCTCTAAAGACCAAATTTCTTCCCCAGTGGAGTTGACACCAGATATTTTTACAGGATGTTACCAAGCTAATAAACTTGTGTAGTATAAAACTGAAGAATTCTCTTTTGGTCCTCTATTGATTCACAGTATACACACAATTAAAATACGCTTAGTGCAGATACAGTACTTTTAAAGAAAATAGAAAGAGCTTAGAAATGAAAAAGCAATTTTTACAACATAATCACAATTACCTTAATTACTTTTCTAGTCCTAGTCTTAAATCGGGTCTTAGTCCTAAATTTAAGATATATAATTCATATATAGTGCATGTGTGCGTGTAATATGTAGTTTGCAAAAAAATAAAAAATAATAATAACACACACTAAGAATACATTCGCCTTTAGCCTTAATTATGGCACCTAATTTGGGGGCCAAGTCATGTGTGAAAATTATTTCTCAGGCTTTGACAATTTAAGTCATGGAATATTCCTGGACATACTATTGTGCCATTAGGAAAGAAAACTCCATTGATGTAATAATTCTATATATTCAGTGAAGCAACCTCAGATCATAACACCTCCAGAGGCTTGTACAGTGGCTACTATACACCATGGCTTCCTTTCTTATCTTGATGCACCCATCACTCTGGAATAGGGTCAATCTGGACTCATCAGACGACATGACCTTTTTTTACCATTGCTCCAAAGTCCAATTTTATGCTTCATAGCAAGTTGAAGTATTTCTTCTGATCGGTCCCACTAACAAGTGGACACACAGCTGTTTAATTCCAATCCTGTAAGTTCTTGTCGCATTGCTAATATGGAAATGGTCTTACTTTCATTATTAAACATGTCTGTGATTACTATTGTCGATGTTTCACAATGAAACATAACCAAGTGTTTAAGTGATCTCCATTCATAATATTTTTTCCAGCCACATTTCTTTTGCTAAATTCATGGTTCACCCAGATACGTTTTACAAATTTCTGTAATTTTTACAAAAGATTTTACATTCATGCTTGAGCTGTTGTCTTTGTTAGATAGAAAACCAGATGCTTACCAGATCCCTGACATATTTATGGTGGATGAAGTTGTAAAAAGGCTACATGCTTTTAGCAACAGGTGCTGACAATAAGAGTAACCTGCTATCTATCACCCAACAAGGATCTTGCAACCTTTTCTGCTTGGTCTCTGAACTGGAACAGGCCTTACACAGACCTGAATTAGAAAAAATGAGGGCTGACGTTCTGTCAGCTGAGGAAGGTGTAAGACGGGTTTTTCTTATCACTTAGTGAGCCACAGAGTTGACAGTAGCGCTGTGAGAGGGATGAGTCTTGGTGAATATTTTGCCCACTGAATCAATATGAAACTATCATTTTTGGATGAAGACAGACATGTTATCGGATCATTCTCCAGAGCAGAACCACTGCAACTATTAATGCTGGGCCACGGATGAGAGCTACAGCCTCCTCCGTAAGTACTCTGAGAATGTGAGGTCAGGATTGTTGTTTTCAGTGGACATGGGTCTGAGGGTAAAGAAAAGATCATTTCACTTATATTTCCAAGTTTATCTTTATATTACCAAGATTCATTTTGGCTTTATTTTAACCAATATACATACAAGACATACTACAATTAAACACATAGCAGCAAAACATCAGCTGAAGAGCCCAATTAGCTCTAAACATCTACAGATACATCTACTTGGTATCTGCTGAGATTTTTTTCATAAATGCAGGTTTTATACTGGGATACTGGGAGTACCTGACAATAACTGGGAGACAGGACAGACAGTTTTGGTAAATATGATTCTATTAAGTATCTACACCTGTCATTACAGAGGCTACTTGGTTATGTGGTGGTTTGACTGGATCGAAGGAAGGCTTCAGTGTCACTTACAATGTCCATCCCTGTCAGGCTTAAGGAGGTCCCCATTGCTATGCTAATTTCCCCCTTGTCAGCGGAAGCTACCCCTGTCAAGGTGGACCGACGTTGCAAGGAGGGGCGGTAGGCAGGAAGGAGCCATCTCACCACTACAGGGGGCTTTCAAGCTTTGTGAGGAAAATGATGTATGAGACAGCGTCTCCTTTAGATCCCGAGGAGAACACGACAGAGAGGGCCGATGCGAGAGAAAACACTGTCCCCGTAATGGAGACTGATGGCCTTGTCCTGTCTCCCAGTTATTGTCAGGGATCAAGATGGAAATGGGCCCTTCGTATGAAGGACCTCATCCAGCTGGCGGCTGCCGTCTGCTGGGCACGCTGCCCTGACCGATAGCCTTCCATCCATAGCCACTGTAAGTGACAGCTCAGAGGGCCACCAATGGGTCCTTGATGCCTCCGTGCCACTCAGAAGCATTCCCGGCATTTTCCCCTGCATTGCTTTCATATCCTTGGTTTGGAAGTCTTGAGACAGGATGCATAGCGCACTTTGACAGCTACAGCTGCCCACGAGGGGCTTTCACTTCCTTCAACTGATGAGGCAGAACATGTCAGACTCCTTTGCATACATGTATGTATGTGTGTGCGTGTGCTTTTGTGATAATAAGTGCCTTCATGTGAGACTGAACGTGAGCAACTGTCGAAGAATAATAGATGTTTACCAGAAAGCACGTATGAACTTGGAACAGTATGCTTCGTGACTCTAATCAAACAGTTGGCTATGGGGAAAAGAGAGGAAAAATAAAATAATGGCAGCACAAATGCATGAATAAGAAACGTATGAAAAGTGTTGAGTCGATGAATCATTTCCTGTCATCATATCAAAGTAGGCAATGTGCCCATTCGACCGAATTTTGCCACTAAGAGTGTGTGTGTGTGAATAAATATTAATTGCAGTGAAGGCTTTTCTGATGGTTCCTGAGATTATAACCAGTACCCATTAAGTGTCTCAAACAGCTTCCCCTACTTGTACACTTCTGTATTGTACCACTACTGGTGCAATAGTGAGAAAAACAAGCCAAAAAAATGGAGAAATCAGTTACGCAATACCATACGCATCCGTTCATCACTATCTATCCAGCCACCCACTTTTGGCATCTTTTGTTCTTTTCTTATTACTCATTGTTTATACTTCTGTATTGTCCCAGGAACGTCTGAACAATTTGTCCAACATTTCACTGAGCACATGGTGTGATCAGGTTTCTTGACTTGTATGATGGAAAGCCAACAGGACATTAATGTAATATTCCACCGCAAAGCACTGTAATTAAACAGAATTATGGTAAATAATTGACGTATGTAAGCGTTAACTCGATAAAGTTGGGTTGAAATCTGAGGTATGGAGCAATTCCCTAAATGCTGAATTGATGAGGCTGCTTTAAGCTCTGACATTTTTATTGACTTGGCATAAGTCCACGAATTTTCTATGTTCCCTTTTCATATTAACTGTAGCAGCGCTTTGCTTCCCTGATAGACTCAAATCAGACATATCAGTTTCACTTTTGTTCGTGGCACATAGAATCTTTTTTCACTTCTTTCAAGTTATTCGCAGGAAGTGTCCTATAACAGAAAAAGGGGGATCAAAGTTGACGTGTTAGGAGCTATGCAAAAAAACAAAAACAAAAAACTGTATCACTGATCAAAGAGACCATTCTCAAGAGCTCTTCTCAGGGGAAAGATTAGAAAAGCATGAGAAGAATGCTAAAGAAAGAGATGTTAAGAACAGGAGTGTGTGTGTGTATATACTGTAAATATATGTGCAGGCATTAAGCAATTCAAACATGGATTTTGCTGCATCTTGCAGTGGCCCAAAGAGGTAATGCGGGGGCAGAAAGGGCACGTAGCAGTCAGGGGGAATCCACAGGCCTCTAAACAAGGATCTGAAACCCGCCAGGCAGAACTCTCAGCGCAAAAGGTCAAAAGCTGCCCTTTTAAGGCTGTTTCTGAAGCTGCACATGTTGCTAAAATTATGATTATGACAACTATGACTAACTGCTCCATGGTTTGAAAAACAAAACAAAGCAAAAATGCTGTCATGATTGCAAAGCAAACAACCTTCTGGCTACCATCTTATTGGAAATTTAACATTAAGATGTTGTCAAATTAAAAGACAAAAAAGTAAAAAAAAAAAAAAAAGTAAATAAAAAAATTTACAAATATAACATTGTGTTTTTATTAATGATTTTATTCCAGTCATCCTTCATAAATACCTTTCTGAGACAATCAACAGAATGGAAAAAAACGTTTTGTAATATCACTGACCCCTTTACCATATTTACGGAGCATTAAGGTTTGTTGAGTGTCTGTTGCTAAAAATCTTACATTTCTGACTCATTCGACCCAGATCCAAAAGCTAATAGTGAGCCTATAGTCTGTTGGCATGTACTGTACTGTAGGTGGCATCAAATCTTAAACTGGCAGTGACTTATGACCGTAGACTTGGTGGGGCAGGATGACGTAATAAACAACATAGCCTCAAACAAAAATACATTTCAGAAGCTTGACTTCCGATACAGGCTACTATCAAGTGAATTTTTAGAGTAGCACCATATTGGGCAGTTGCGAGTCGACAACACAGTGATGTAGCACACCGTAAAGCAGCTTTTAGACGGACCCTTGTTTAGTTGTGCACAATACAGCTGACTTATTTCAATTTACCACAGTGAAGGTTTGACAAAATTTCCAGCCTGAATACATTTCCATTTCCACTACCATATAAAAGACCTGAAACTAGCCCAAAAATTTCAGACTTTGGAAATGGAGGACATTCTATTTTTCACATTTTTTTGTTTTGTTTCAGTCTTTTTATGGGGCAAACGTGCATTTTCTTTTATATGGACGTTAACCACTTCATAATTTCCAAGAATTCGCAGTAGAATTTGGTCAGTACATCATAGTCTTTCACTTTTTTGTTGAAAATTATTATCTTTATTTTATCTTTTTTTTTTCTATAAATTTATATCATATTTTAAGTATATTTATATAATATTTTAACTCAAGTGAGTGCAAAAACATGAAACTGGCAATTCTGTCATCAAAGATCCTGTCTAATGTGCCTTCATCACATGTTCATAGAGCAAGAGTGCTCATTAGTCCACAATTTTGATCACTAGGTGCATTCATAACTCTGTAAATCAACATGATTACTTTGCCTCATAGTTATGGAACATCTAGAAAGATTAGGAAATCAATGAAAATCAGCTTGTTCCTAACAAATTTTAAAACATACACCAATCAGCTAGCTATACCATTAACACCACATTGCATTAACACATTAACACTGATTATCAACTATACACCAAAAAACTGGTGACAGGATCATGGACACGCAAAGCTCATTCATGTCCATGGGGGCCAAAGTTCTGGTCTGAACCCACAGAAAAGCACCACAAATCACTAAAAAAAAAGGCAATGCTGGCCATGACAGAAAGGTAACATCCAAACTCCAAACTCCCCAGATCTCAATCCGATCAAGCACCCATAGGGACCGGTGGACAAACAACTTCATATCCATAGAAGCCCCACCCTGCAGCCCACAGCACCCAAAGGATCCACTGCCAACATCCTCATTCAATGTGCAACGTCCAGACATCACAGCACACCCCAGAAGCCCTGTGGAGCCATGCCCCGAGGGCCCAGGCTGTGCAAGAGGAACTTACACAATACTGGGCATAATGGTTTGTGTTGTAATGTAACAGATGATCGGTGTACATGAGAAGGGGGAAAAAAAATTATCGTATTGACTTTTACTGTTTCATGGTTGTTGGTACGAGATTATTTTGAATAGTGTTATGATTTTCAACTAGAGTTAACAAAGAACGGTAAAACTTGAGAGAGCTTGACAAAACATTCACTGGTCTTTTGCCCATCTTCAACTATACAGTTTCAGTGAGACTGGTCTCAGTTCCACGTCAGATTCCTGTTCATGGTTGACAGGAGTGTAACCTGAAGTAATCTTTTGCCCTTTCGAGGCATTCTGCTAATCATGGTTGTAAAGAGTGCTTATTGACTGGTAGCTGAGTATTTAAGACATTTGTAAGTTCAAAGCTGCCAAACTCTGAGCACAGCCCTTAGCCTTTGACTGTTCAGATATATAGGAATGAGATGAGTCTAAGTTGCTCTGGACAAGGAGTTTGCCAAATATCATACAATGTAAATTAGTTCCTAGTCTCGCCATTCTCCTCTGACATTTCTCAAGGCCTTTCCACCCACAGAACTGCTGTTCATTCGATTTTTTTTTCACCATTCACTGTAAAGACTGATCTACATAAAATATTATAAATGAGCAAGCGTATGGGTGCTCCCGTTAAAGTAGTCAGTGACTTTAGATACAGTAATATATATACTGAGTATAATGAGTATAATCTGAATGCCTATAAATGGAACCGTAATATTTACCTGTTGCTGTCCATTAATACTTCAGAATAGACAAGGGGAAGTAAGGGAAGTTCGCATATCACGCTGTACTATTTATAGCTCATAAACAGCACAACATGATATGTTAACTTCCCTTACTTGCCACATTTAGTACATTGGCCCTGGGTCAGTGAGGTGGAAAGTGTGTGTGCTGTGAGGTCGGATTCAACATTCATCTCAGTACGCTGACGTCTCTGACGGAGTTTGGTCATCATACTGAAATGAGTGATCATTCTACCTCAAACCGCTACTACAGTGAAAGTGGTCCAATTCATCAGGGCGAGTTAAAAGCACTGCTAAGGTGGGTGAAGAGGGGGGGAGTACAGACTTGCTTTTCCATGACAAAATGGTTTGATCCTCCCCCGAGTGTTCTACTGATGTATGAGTGTTGTTTTCTTGAGTCTTCTGAGACTCTTTGAGCACCTCTTCACTGTCTCGGTGGACATATATCTCAATGAGATGTGATCTTCTGGTGGAAAAAATAAAATAAATAAATAACAATCATTTTTCAAACTTGGTGCTACAGAACTGCTAACGCAGGCACCCTTAGAGGTGACAGATTTCAAGATTGTTATTTGATATCTTGCCGTGAACAACTATTTAAATTGTACTTTTACAATTATATTCATGCCACTTGGACGATATAGTGATTTGGAATTGGTTTGTTTTGTAAGATTGATCAGGTTTAACCTAAAACCGAACTCAGTCCTGATTGATAGACAAGTAGTACATACGTAATAATTATAGAAATACTTATCATTTTAATGGTATGCATGATTTTTGTTCTTTAAAGTGCTTATTAACATGGGTCTTTATGTTGAAAGACAGCAAGGAACTCAACTGTTTGGACAGATGGGGCGTTCCATTCCACCACTTGGATGCCACTGTAAAAAAAAAAAAAATGCGGAAAAATAATTTCCAAGCAAAGGAGAAGCTTGACGCTTGTCTTGCTTGGCATCTTGTGAGGGGTGGTGTGTCGAGATGCGCCGTACTCACCCCTCAAATGTATAGCTCAGTGTATGAAAGAGGTTATAACTGAATTAATAAATGATCAATTATCATTTGCTCAAATAAAAGGACAGTTACTCATTTGAATATATACTCTTACGCATATTTTTTATCAGTGTTAAAGCAGAAATGTATACTGTCCTCTGATAGTATAATAAACTGGCTGATAGTATGAAAGTAAAAGTAAAAAAATGAAAAGAAAAAAAAAAACCCATGACAAAAGACACCCGAAACAAACCACACACACTGCTGTTACTTCCTGATGCTAAATTAGTACCATGTTCACTAAGAAAAACAACATTAGCCAATTTTACCTAACCACAGCTTTACGTGTATTGATAATACTTCTGACAGTACAAATCAGGTTCGCTGTCACTAAATAAATCTTGATAAATACACAGTGTATATAGCAGCACATCTGTTAAATGTAAAGTATGTACATTTAATGCTAGCCACAATGCTAGCCACCTTATGACTTTACAAACACAAAATTATCCAAGGGGAGATCAAGTCAAACTGGGACTTTTGCCTTTGCAGAACAACAGAACACAGTTATGAGAGTTCAAAACTCCCTTTATTTCTCTTTATAATCCCCTGCTACACTAATGCACTTTTCCCAGCGTTTCACTGATGCTAGGATACCATCAAGGTAGAAACCTTTCTCAGATACCGGAGTCATGATCGGACTGCTTGATTTATGTCTGAAATGCCGGCCTCCCAGGAACACCTTTACAGGCCAAAACATGCGACAATGGCTTGGAATGACGTCAGGCCTGTACGGGGATGTTGCAATAACTCCCAGCCGAGTTTCTGTCATGTGCAAGTGGTGCTGGTGAATGATTGTGTGTACACTTACCACAGACAGATGTGTCCATACCGCAAGCTATCCGTCGATTTTTAAGGATAATGCGTTCCTGAGAACAACTGCAGTGGACTCAGAGTCACCTTAACTGGAATTAACATTTACAGACATATGGCTTTCTTTAAATTGACTTTTAAATGACATCACTTTACCTGTATCCTGTAAATGTTAATCGGTTTTACTTCTTTATTCATGAGAAATTTCATCACAAGTCCCAGTTTGACTTGAACAGCCATCATAGTAGAAATCTATCTTTTGAAATTAAGTCAAAAGTAAAAAAAAAAAAAAAAAAAAGGACAGGTATATACAAATAACAAAACAACAACAACAACAACAACAACAACAAGCAGACTTAGAGTTAGACTCAGACTTAGAGAACCTAGGCCATCACAAGGTGTCACTTTTGAACACTCATTCTTACTTCACATAGACAATCTATCTAATAACATGTTCTTGGAAGGTTGAAATCAGAGAACATGGCAGAAAACCACATGAACACATTGAGAACACTACAGGGACTCTACACAGACACTTTCCTGAACCGAGGACTCTGAAACCGCACCAGTGTTCCACCAATTGTAAACAAAAAACAAGCAAAAAATCATAATAATCAATGGCTTAGGCACCTACAGGGTCCGGGTTTGATTCTCAATTTGGGTCCGTGTGCATGCAGTTTGCATCTTCTCAGGTGACCCAGTTTTCTTTCACAACCCAAAAAGACATGTGGTCATGGTATGTACATGTACATGTGGTCACCTTGTGCCCCAAGATCCCGGAGTTAGGCTCCAGGTCCCCAGTCACCCTATACAGGATAAGCAGTATAGATAATAAATGGATGGATAATATTATTAATAATAATTAATAGTGAATGTTACATAAACTTCAAACAAATTTTTTTTTTTAATTCATCAGGGATCTCAGTTGATGCTGAAGATACAGTGTGTTTTCGCATGCAATGTAAGAGAGTGCATTGCTGAGAAAGAAAGCTCCACTGGGTATATGCAGGAAGCAGAGCTGATTCAAAACTTCTGCATTCACGCTATGGTGTCCCCAAAGTGATGTTTTTCCACCTCACAATCATTGATTTGTCTTTCTCACATTATGTTGCTTAGTGGTTTATTTGTGGTAAATAGTAATAACGGAAAACACCTGAATGACGTTATGTTCTAATAACAGAGAAGTTGAGAGAATCTGTTATCTTGCCTAACTTGTTTTTTTTTCCCATCAGCATCCTGTTAATGGTCACACAAATTTGTAAAACTCAAACAACTTTGTAAGTTTGTTCCTACGCGTTGAACTTTTCAGTGTTAGACGGAAAGTCATAATGATGCCCACACAACATGCTATCAGACTGAGTCCTCGGCAGTGAACCCTTCAGGACTTTTTTACCTGTCCTAGTTCTGCAGGAGACTTTAGATCAGGCTGCAACGTCTCAAATGAATGTTGCGAATATTTGCTTTTCCGATGATGCTCTGTTTTGTGTCTGTCTATTCTAAAAAGGAGCAAAGCCTTTCCAGGTCATATTATTGGGAAGAAGTTCATAGCTCAGCCTGTTTATTTACCTTGGTTCAGAAAACTATCTCTTTCCAAGTCCATGAACCACTCCCCACCGACCCCTCCACACCACTGTATCCCTTTGCTCTGTTTATACGGTCATTTCTTGATGGTAAACAATAAATTCATGTAAGTCTGTATATATTAACACAGTGACAGATTAAATGCTTGGACTGCTGCCAACAAAGAAAGCAGCAAGATAGTTTCCATATCACGTCATCTGTCTCAAAAAAGGGGATGGACAAATCAGGGCCCCGGGTACCCTGGACAAGAAAATAGGATCTCCTTATAGACTTTCCCAAAACAAAAGCTTTATTTTGTTTTGCATTTTTAGTGAAATTGCACCTCATGGTGTGTGTGATGCAGCTTTATAGATCTGTGATCTGACTGACAGTAGAATTGTTTTATTAGGTGGATTAATAAGCATGAATGGATTACATGAAGACCTGCAGGGATGTGAAAATACTGATGAAGCACAACAGAATGATTAAAATTAAATATTTTTTCATGCAATGTGAGAAAAAGAGGGCATTCATTTAACCAAAATGCATAACACTAGCTAAGTAGCTATGAATACAAAATTATAACATTATGTTCACTAACACTGTTAGTCAGTTTGGTGACCAAAACATGAGACTAGGTAGAACACTGGCGCTTTGTCCAGGGGGCTAGCTGATACATTTATTATTTGTCATGACAAGCAAAAAAAAGAAACTGGGGGGCACTGGTGGCTCAGTGGTAGGTGTTTTCGCCTGCCATGCGGAAGGCCCGGGTTCGATTCCCAGTCAGTGCCCAAACCCCCCAGCCACTGGATGCAGTGCTGGCCCGGATAAAATGGGAGGGTTGCGTCAGGAAGGGCGTAAAACCTGCGCCAAGTTGTTGTGCGGACCGGATATTCCGCTGTGGCGACCCCTTGCTGGGAGCAGCCGAAAGACCAACAACAACAACAAGCAAAAAAAGAAACTGTTGCTCAAATTCCAACATCCATGGCTAGGAGACAAAGGGGCTAAACTGGCCATTCTGTCTGGGTGAGTGCATGGTGTATTTGGAAGAGAGCATTTTTATACATTAGCAACAATTTAAAAATATGCTGTTGGCTGGCTTCAGTATCTCGGTGTGAGCCTTATTCTTTACTGGTTGAGGAGAGTTGGCCAGTCAGTGGAATTGTTAGGTCAAAATAGACAATAGACGACAGAAACAAGCTACTATATACCTACGGTACTGTGCAAAAGTCTTGATCCACCCCTCATTTTTTTATATTAAATTTTATAATGTCGATGCAATTCAATGTGTTATTGTGAGAGGCTGTTTAATATTTTTAAAATATAGCTTAAAATAATTGGTCGCTTATGTAACAACCTCAGCAGCAGCCTCATTTCCCCTCTCGTCTGTTGCAATCACACAGCATTCAGCATCACCAGCATAATAATCACCGGCCTGATCATCTGTCATCATCTGCATCACAGGTTCATGCCATAACTTAGATGTTATTCTTCATGCCTGAATCATGCATAGGTCACTGCATTGCTTAAGCAACAGTAAAAGTCCTTTCAGGAAACCTGGAGAACTATTCCTCAAGACTAGATTGAGAATATATAATAAGTCTGACTCTTTGGAAACATAGATATGAGAGGTAGTCAAAGACTTTTGAATGTTACTGTATACTGTATAATTATAATGATCAAAATGGGTTTTAGCAGATTTTAAGTCCTATTTAGCAATCTTGTCGATTTTATTAAGTTAATAGCAATAATAATTTATTTTAAGCAAATTAACTGAAAATACAATGTTACTGTTTGGCTGTTTACTTTTCTGTAGCTTTACTATACTGGCTTTTCTCCAGGGTAAGTACACAGGAAATTGCTGCCAGCAGTGACTCTAGGCCCATAGGCTCCTTCATTTTTTTAAGTGTATTTACAACTGTTTAGACTGAGCCATATTCCAGCACTTAATCACAGAGTTCTCAGGACTGACCGTCCGTGCAACTGCCATTCCACTGTCAGGGTCAAGCAAAGCAGATGTTTTCAAACTAACAAATAACAGACTTACATTAAATTAACTGTTAATGCATTTGTGTTGGACTTTACAGTAAAATGCAGAATTGGCTCATTTTATATGTTGTACATGCATACTGTAAAAAAAAAAAACTGTAGAGGTTACTGCAGTTAATTACTTATGAGGCTGAATATACAGTATTGTGGGTTCACAGTGTTAGCGCCCCGAGCCTTGGATTGAAATATTTTGTAGCAAAATCAGTATTGGTGTTGACATCTTGACCTGGTTGGTCAGAAGTTGTTGATTACGTTTCTCTAATAATACTTCCAAGCCAATTGCCAAAAATGTTAACTGATCACAGCAATGTTAGCTTGATCGCAGTAATTTAAGTTGGTCATGTGATCTGATGCGTTCAGATTTACCCTGTTCCAGAGAGATTGGCATGTCAGGGTAATAAGAGAGGTTAGTGAAGTGATGTACGCATCATGCCTTATGCCTACCGTACAAACCTGTGGGGGGCAGTGTTACAATCTGGGGTTGTTTCTGTTGGTCAGGTCTAGGTTCAGCAACATTATGCGCTCAAAAAAATCAGGTCAGTTGATTACTTGAAGATTTTTTTCTCCCTGATGGCATGATGATGACAGGATCCAACCCGCTCAAAATGTGAAAGAGCGATACAGAGAGCATGAGACACCATGTTCACACATGGATTGGCCACCACAGAGTCCAGACCTTAACACCATTAAAAATCATTGGCACATGCTGGTGAAGGCCTTTCACAGCGGGCTGACGCTCCATCATACAAGATGTTATAGAGATATCACCATGACTCTGGATTAAATTTAATGTTGTGTCAATTGCATAAGCTTATTGAAATTATGCCATGGCTGTAATCAAAGCAAAAGAGTGTGTGACTGTTTCTTTTTGGCCAGGCAGTGTATTACCTTTACCTGATGACTGTAATATTAGCTGACTGGAGAAGTGTTAGATAATCGCAGAAATGCTAGCTGATCACAGTAGTGTTCCAGTATCTGATCACAATAATGTTAGCTGATCTCAGTGGTGTTAGCTGAGCACAGAAGTGTTAGATGATTGTAGTAGTCGTAGCTGATCAGAGTCACACAGTAATGTTTTTTAGTGTATGATTTAATATATAGACAGAAATTAACAGTTGCTGTAGTCACATTCCGGGCAATGGGGATCACACCAAAATCTTGGCCCTGTTTACATCCCTGGTACTGAATGCTGTTTATAAGTGATGTACCCTCTAGTATACATGACAAAGGCTCAAATATCCCATGGACACTGATCACATGAATTACGTCCACTCTAATTGGCTACCGGAGCTGGAAAAGCAGACAAAGCTACAGCTGCCTGGTTGCAGCTTCAGGTGCTCGTCAAGCGTTTGCCTCATTAGCACAGCGCTATGAAGACTTGATACTGCCGTTCTTCTCTCAAGGATCGGTGTTGTACGTCAGACATTGTCCCAAATGTTGATGAATGCCTGTTATTTTCACTAGGCTTCAGTTAGTCATGCTAGTGCTAATTATCTGAGGGCCTCTTCAGAGATGAGATGTTTGTGTTCGAGTTCCTGACAGGAAAACATGAGCTCACAATGGGCCTTCGTAGGAGTGTGTGCTTGACACAGAGCCCTCAAAGAGAGTTAAGGGCAGGTCTGAGAACAGCTTCAGAGAGCTCTTGTACAGGAAATTCAACTGATCTGTAAGCCTGATTGTTCAGCTCACACTGTGCTGCAAAGGACTAGTGAGGTTAATGACAGTCTAACAAACTAAGGGGCATGCCATTAGCATGCTAGGTCTATACATTGTATAGAGAACACAGTGTGCTCGGTAATATTCCTTATATTATGTGTGTTTTTCTTGATTGAGGGCGACTGACCTCAGCAGGTTACACAGGGACGTCTGTAGTGTGTTACTTTATGGTACTGGTGAGCGTTCCAGAAGGTTGACAGGACTTAGTGAAGCTGGTCCTCAACAGATGACCAAGAAGCAGCGGCAATGGAGCTCACTGTATCATTTAAAGTAAATAAGATAAGATTCAATTATTTGTACCTTAAAGCATGGTGAAATGATTTTTTCTGTATATCCCAATCAGGGACCTGGGGTCTGAACACAGGATACAGTGATACAGGATACAGTGTCCCTAAAACAGATAGGGTTAAGAGGCTTCCTCAAGGGCTCAACAGTGGAAGCCCGGCAATACTGGGGCGTGAACCCCCAACCTTCTGATCGGTAATCCATACAGTAGCCTTAACTCTTTGAGCCATCACTGCCCCAAATAAGAGGAAGAAAAATAAAAGAGCAGAGCCATGAAGGGTGATTTTACTGAACTGGCAGGGAAATGGAGCTTGTGCTGGTGTGTATATGGCTGTGAACATCAGATAATAAGACAGGATTCTTTTTATCAGCAGTTTCCTCCCACCTTCTGAAAAACGTGCAAGTAGGTGGATAGATTCATGGCCAATTGTCCCTAGGTGTGTGTGTGTGTGTGTGTGTGTGTGTGTGTGTGTGGTGCACTGTGATGTTCTGGTGACTTTTTCTAGACTTGTGTCCAGTGTTCCTAGATTCACTAGCACCCCGACCAGGATATAGTGTTTACTAAAGACAAATAAATGAATGAAATAAAGATACCAAACACAAACAATTTCCATGAAGTGTCACGGTGCCGTAGTGGTTAACACTATGGCTCGTTCTCCCTGTGGCCTTCCTCCAGGTGCTCCGGTTTCCTCCCAAAGTCCAAAGACATGCAGATTAGGCTAATTGACCCTAAGTTCCCAAATCGCCCGTAATGTGTGAATGCGTTCGAGTCCCCGTGTGCGTGCGTGTGTGTGCATACCCTGTGATGGAATGGCACCCCATCCAGGGTGTACCCCGGGACAGGCTCCAGGACCCCGCCACTCTGTATAGAGGTTAAAGCATTATAGACGATGAGATGATGATTTTCCATTACCCTTGAGTCCCATGAGTCTTCAGAGTTGACTGGAAAAAGTCAAAGACGGCAATTTGAGAGCAAAAATATTTATATTTTACGGTATTTGGTAAATTCTCTTATCCAGACCGACTTACATTTAATCTCATTACGCATCTGAGCAGTTGAAGGTTAAGGGCCTTGCTCAAGGGCCCAACAGTGGCAAGTTGGTGGTGCTGGAGTTTGAACCTGGGACCTTCTGATCAGTATATATATATATTATACATAAAATATTAATTAATATATCACCCGCAAAAAGATAAATGATAATAAATGATGAAATGATAATAAATGATAAAAATATATTATTATTGTTATTATTGTTAACAGTTCAACTGAGTTCAACTGAATTTATTAAGACAAATTCCGAATATCTGTAAAGCCTAGTGCACTAAATATTTAGGCATAAACACACACACACACACACACACACACACACACACACACACACACACACACACACACACACACACACAAAAGCACTAAATGCTGAACTTTTGTATTTGATGTTTTTTTTCCCTCATAATGTTATCAATTAGCGCCACCTCCTGGTACAAACTTGAAACTACTAAATGTTTGAATTAACAGAAAGAATGCAGAGATAATATACAGATTAATCACAGTTATACTAGCCTTTCAGAATCTCCTATTTATATTTTATGGCTATTTTAAATCCCTATTTTTTGAGTATTTAATAGGAGGTTTTGCTGTATGGCATGGATAAGATGGACGCACGGCTTCTCCCTCTGTATGACTGGGTTTCCTCCCAGGCACATGTAGGTAGGTGAAATTGACTATACTAAATTTCCCTAAGGTGTGTATGAGGGTATGAATTTTTGTGTGGACTTGGATCCCATACAGGATGTCTTCCGGCATCAAGACCAGTGTTTCTGGGATGGGCTTCAGATCCAGCATGACCCTGACCAGGATAAATTAGACCCACGAGGTTTAGTGAATTAAGTTTTTTTGAGTTTGCATGTTCTCCCCATGCTCCGGTGTCTTCCCACAGTCCAAAGACATGTACATTAGGCCAACTGGTGATTGGTTCGTTGTGTGTATGTGTGCGTGCTCTGTGATTGATTGCCACCGTGTCTAGGGTGTACTCCGCCTCATGCCCAAAGTCTCCTGGGATAGGCTCCAGGCCCTCATGACTCTGTATACAGGATAAAGCAGTATAGACGATGAGTGAGTGAATGAGTGAGTGAGTGAGTGAGTGAGTGAGTGACATATCCATATGGAATTCTTTTCATACCCGAATATTAATGTTGCCAGTGAAGCACACAGGGTTAAAAACTTTGCTCAAGACCTCCATAGTCACAGTTTGTAGTATCAGGGTCTGAACTCACAACCTTCTGATCAGCAGCCCAGAGCCCTCTCCACTACAGGCCTATCCTGTTTAACGGCTCAGGTTGTTAAACCCTACAAAAGACTAAAACTAATAACCCTGTAATGAGGGCAATAATATTTTAATAGCATTATTATTATAATCATCTGCCATCCATTTAACAATTCACCTAATCCTACTTCATGTTAATGTCTCTGTGTGGTTACATACCATCTGTGTGGCAACTATTATACATGAAACTATCACTGAGAATGTATGTTTTTTTTTATTTTTTAGATTGATTACAGCAATACATCTCAAAAATTATTTTTTTTTATTTTCAAAGCGTATCCCGCGAATGTGTATCGACCTACAATATAAGGAAGGCTAGTTTTAAAGCACACATTTGGCAAAATACATTTAAATAATTTCAATTATTCTTTAAAATAAATCATCAAACCTGTTTACTTAAATTTTTGGTTCTGTGAATTTATTGTTGAAAATCCTGTTCATTTTACTAGGTTATTACAGCTCATGGCACAATTACATATTTTATAATATAATGTTCCAGAACTGATGTGAGTCCCCCCGACACCCCTGTAATAGAAACTCACAGACAGTGCTGTGTCATTTCAGAACTGGGGGAAATTTGTGCATTTACGTCATACGTCTGATAAGATATATAAATAATCATTACGATATAATCTTTAGCCATGAATGAAATCAGATTCCACGGTGACTGGCATGAGTTGGCAGCCACGCAGCAGAGAGAATGCTCTATACGTATATGTAGTTTGTCAGTACACCATAAGCATTGTGGGTATTTAGGAATACTATAGGGTGCAATTGAGACACATGAATGTGTTCACTGAGATTAAACTATGTGCTGGCCTATGCACTGGAGAACGATGTCAGACCACCCACAATGCTAAATACTACATGTTCCCAAAGCTGATATAGCATTTAAATAAAAAAAAAAAAAAAAAATAACATTGCATGTATTCCATGCCATTTCTTTATACATAAATTCTATTATGTGTAATAATTACTTAACTCAACCATTTTACCAATTTTATTTATCTATTCTTTCATCTTTAACACCTACTTCATCCCAGTCAGGGTTGTGGTAGGTTTGGATCATACTCAAGGAATACTGGATGTAAGCTGATCCACTTGGCACAGATTTTACGCCCTTCCTGATGCAACCCTCGCATTTTATCAAGGTTTGGGACCGGCACTGCATCCAGTGGCTGGGGTTTGGGCATTGGGTCGGAATTGAACTCAGGCCTTCTGCATGGCAGGCAAAAACCCTACCACTGATCCACCAAGGCCCACATGAATGCTTTATGAGTTGTGGACCTACAGTAATATTAACAACATTAGCCAAATATTTACAATATTATTTCATTATCACATCTGTCAATTTTTTATACTGCTTACCCAGTGTAGGGTTGAGAAGGGCCTGGAGCTTTTTCCAGATAACTTGGGGTGCAAACCAGGGTATACCTTAAATAGAATGCCAATGTAGACACTCTTAAACAACCAGTCATACCCTACAGGCAATTTGGAAACACCAATCTGCCTACATCTCAAGATTCTTGCTACATATTCTATGGACTGTAGGAGGAAACTGGACACCCCAGAGGAAACCCACCGAGCATGGGGAGAGCATGTAAACTCCGTGCGCACAGACTGGAGGCGGGATTAAAACCCCCAACCCAGTGTTAACCGCTAAACCACCATGCCGCCTAAATTATGACATTTATGATCTTAATCATGGTAAGATCCCCGTGCTATGCAGTTACATCACTTCTCTTGTCAAAATTTTATACATTATGCAGATTCTGTTCTAATTCTAAAAAATATATCATGATTAAAATCAGTTTTAGTATAAGATTTCATCATATTGTATTGAATTGCAATAAAAAAGTGACAAAGTTTTAATGAACAAATTTGAATACTGATCAGACCTGTCTCTAGATGCAGCATAATTTGGACTGAATGAAACCAAATCGAATAACACAGGTTATCGATCACTCAAATGATTAACAGCACAGAAACAGAAGACACACATGGACAGGAGAGCTCAAACATGGCAATTATTATTATTATTTTTTTTGGTCTTCACTTTCCTCAGGTTTCCTTCCAGCCCTCCAAAAACATCCCAGCAGGTGCACTGATGACTTTAAATCACCCCTTGGTGTGAATGAGTGTGATCATTGTGTTTGCATAGTATCCTGTGATTCAGGGTGTGTTCCCACCTCACACAGAGGTTTCCCGGGATAGACCCTGTGTTCACTGACCAGGATAAAGTGGTATGAATAATAAGGAGTGAATACACAAACAACAGATCCTTTCGCTTCGCGTACGACTCCCACTCTCCAGTAATGGAGCAAGTGACCAGGTCATGCGTAGCACCTTGTGTCTTCATAAGAAGCAGATAAGCTCACCGGCTTTGTGTATCAAGGTTATTCATGGAGACTGGCCCATTAGCCTGATCGCTCCCTGAGCAGTGCTTATCATTTCGAGTCTAGAGCTTAGTTTTAATGCAGCATGAAGACTTTACATGCAGTCTGATAACACTGGAAGGTTTTGCAATTTCAGGATTGAAGGTCGGACCGTCCTTTTGTCTGAAACAACATATAGGTGCATAAACAGTCCTGAGGCCAGACCAATAAACTCAATATCAGTTTAATGCAAAACAGATTTTTTTTTCGATTGCATTGTAGTATGATTTAAAGTAGCGGTTCTTAAAATCAGATACAGTCACGGTCTCCCTCGGTAGATAAAAGACATCAGAAGGACACAGGCTATGCACAGAGAACAGAAATTACAACACCCATACTTAGCGAACTGAGACAGTAGGATTAAATTAAGATGCTGAGAAGCTGCAAAAGTAGGTAAAGTAATTGTTGGCAGGTGATGATCATAATATTGTTCACGATAAAAGAGAATAAATAATAATTAATAATAATTAATAATTTATTAATACATTTATTAATAATAATTAATACATTCACATTCACATTCACATTCAAGAATGTGAAAAAATCCCATTCACAGAATATTTAAATACTTTTCCAGCAAATACACTTACATGCACATATGTGCATATATTAATCATTTAATCTTAAAAAAAAGGGAAAAAAAGCTACATTAACGATTTATTGGTGCGGGAAGGTTTTCCACCGTTGGGGGCCCAAATCTCATCTGACATCTGTGTGTGTGTGTGTGTGTGTGGAGTTTACATCTTCTCCCTGGGTTTGGTGGGTTTCCACCAGGTACCCCATTCCAAATATAATGACCTATAATAAATGATTGAGTGTGTGCTTGTGCCCTGTAATGGGATGACACCCCAACCAGGGTGTAACCCCCACACCACCACTGCTTGTTGTGTTAGCAACTAATGTAAGAATAGTTGGTTATTGTACACCTCCTGGTTATATTTTATGGACCCCATGTTGACAACCATAGATTTAAAAAAAAAAAAAAGAAATAATTACAATTATGAGAAGAAATGACTATGCTAACTGAAGCCATGTGGTGCTGCTTATTGGATAGCAGTTCCCCAATCCAGATTAACGTTTTAATTTTACTTTTTAATTAATTCATTTATTTGTTTGTTTTTGCCTCTAAAGAGGGAAATCCAAGAAGGTTGTAAGTGTGTGGCTATGTCTCTTATAAGTATTTCTAACAGGAAACTGCTAACATGATGTGTTGGATATTCATACTGTGAGCGAGGGACGTAATACAATAATACTACTTTGCTTGTATGTCTAGCTGACACTAATGTTTTTATAGTGACATCTGCTGGTTACTGTAAAGATGTTACATCTATGGCATTTGGCAGAAATCCTTATCCAGAATGACTTATGATTTAATCACATTATATACCCGAGCAGTTTAGGGTTAAGGGCTTAACAGGGGCAACTCTGTGGTGGTGGGGTTTGAACCTGGGACCCTCTAAACCAAACCATTGAGCTACCCTTCCTAGGGGAATGGTGTTACATGTTACATGTGATGTGACATTAGATGTTATTGTGTGTTTTAATTAATACTTTATTATTATTATTATTATTATTATTATTATTATTAGTATTAGTATAAAATACCAACGTAACTTGAAAACTGTTGTGTTGTTTCTAGGGACTAAGATCATAAAGACAAATGATAAAAAGTATCTGTTAAGTTAATGATAAAAAAATAATATTTCTCCCTGGGCACAGTGTATCACACATCATAAATCATTTAAGCCATTCTAGTCATACAAGATTAACAGGGCAATAACAATCACACATGCAGTACATGTTGTTACAATCCACTCGCAATTAGTCGTCAAAAGCTATTCAATAACAGGATGCTGGCATTCAGCCCATACACACCTTGTTTTGGTAATCTAACCCTGACGGATTACTCGGTTGTTTTATAGTTTTTTTTTTGGCCAGAATAAAGGCACTCACTGTTCCTTTTATAAGTAATCATTCCTTTTATGAGTTCATGGGTCATGTACTTTTAAAAGGTAAATATGAATATCTAATTCTAAAGCATGCCACTGAAAGCACCATTGGAAGAAGCTCAAAACATAATGAAAGGCTGTGGTTGTTTTTTTAATATATAAAAACCTTTCAGTAAGTGAATTATGTAATTTGGTCAAGTGGCATTAAATAAAAGACACACCCATTTGCATATGCCTGAGCAGTGAAGCGTTCAGTGATGGGATACAGAGCATTGGCGGTGTTACCTGCCAACTCAGCTTCAATCCTAATTATATGAACAGTGCCATGAAGTGATTTATTCCACCGCACCCCAGGCAGCCGGGAACACGAGTCGTAACCTGTTCTGATGCAGTTTCACATGCTGATACTGTATTCACTGGGTCTTTAACATGACAAATGTGAACGAATCCATCCATAGGTCAATGCTCACAGCGGATGTTAACAAGCATAATAAAAAGAAAAGAAAATGCCATATTCACGTTACTCAGTGTCAATCGAGAACGATATAAAAGAAGGCAGTTTACATTAATAGGCATTGTTGGTGTAAAAGTGGGACATTCTTGTGGCGGAGCTGTGAAAATTAATTGCCTCGTCCACGGAGCTGTGAGTATAGCTGTACTTTGTGGTTTAGTTTAACTGCTGTGGGAACCTGATGGAATCCATACGAGATACCCGCAGCCTGCCTACCAACACAGCCCTCAAACCCACAGCCATGAGCCTTTAGGGTCTAATAAATCATGTATTTAGGGAGCGCAGAGCTATAGCGTTTCATGGACTCTGTCTTAAGTTTTGTGTTTGGATAGTGTGCTTAAGTGATATTGGAGCGGGCCATACCACTGAGGAGATGAACATCTGCTTAGCTGAATGGAACGTTGCACATTTTTGGACAATTTAGGAATTTCGCAAAGTTGGAAGCCTGGGTTGTGCTGGTCTGCTCTCATCATCATCATCACCGCTTTCAATCAGATTCTGACAAAAAAAAAATTATGAATCCAGTTACAGTTATAGGAAACAAATTTTTTTTTAAAAACCAAGGACTCAGTAGTGACTCGTAACCTTTCGCTGCCATCGTATAAGTCTTCTGATCGCATCTATAAAAGTGGTTAACAGTGATGTGAGGCTTTCGTTTGAAGCAGAGGGCAAAATGAGGGGCCGAGATGGCGCACAGTGCTAAAGAGTGCTGTTTGTTCCGACAGCCATTCAGTATTGTGGATTAAGCGAAGACAGGAAGGCTCAGATGGTACTGCGGCCTCCTCAGATGTCCAGCCAAGCCAATATGAAAGAGCACAAACTAACAACACTCTCATTAAGGCATGACATTTCCAGCAGGCCATCGTTCAATGCCATATCTGTTATATTCCATAGTACACAAGGGCCTTCTTCCCCTCTCATTCTGCTCCCTTTTCTGTTCAAATCATCTTTATTAAAAGCCTGGTGACGTGACACCACTGCCACTCCAGGGAAAGTTTTTTTTTTTTTTTTTTTTCAGAAATCCGAATCTTTGAAAAAGTGACCCTCTTTTAAAAGTACAGGAACCTTGAGAAAGGGCCAGCACACTGTACCTTAACTCTCTGTGCCTCTATCGACTTCATGCTCAAAGGGAGGCGTGATAAAAGCTGGCATTGTGATGTACAGTGTGGGAAAACATTCACGTCCGGTGCTGTTGAATGAAGAGCTTGTAAACGAGCCGGGCCGTCATTCTCTCATTCTCTCTCTCTCTCTCTCTCTCTCTCTTTTTTTTTATTATTATTTTTTTTCATTTCCGCTCACTGGCTCGATTCAAACAGCTGATTCTTTACCTGCACTTACATGAAATATGAGTGGGTATGTTGCAAGAAAAAAAAAAACCAGTCCGGTTTGACCCCGGGTTTGAAAATATTTAAGAGAGAAAAAAAAGAAAAAGAAAAAAAAAAGAGAACAGCCCTAAATAAAGCTAATAAATGGAAGGATGTTTTCATTTCCAGTGAACCGCAAGCCATAATACACACCAAACACAAGACAAATAAAAGAGTCCAAGCTTGAAACATGTGTCCAACAGAGCTTGACCTAATTATCAGGAGAGCTTTCCAAAACAAACTAAATAACCAGAGTGAAGCTCATGCACGGGGTCACCTGAAAATCCGACAAAATGATGGTAAATGATTTCCCTCTTTCCTGCAGTCTGTTAATAAAGTACAGGGAATTTTTTTTTTTTTTTGGGTTTGAACAGACGCCTGGATGAAAGGCGAGGTAATAACAAAGAATAAGTGTTTTTGGCTGCTTGACTTTTTTCCATGAATCCGAGGGAGTGAACGGAGAACGCTTTCCAGACCTCATGCATCAGATCCAAGAGCCAAAGCCCAAGCCCTTAAGGGGAATTACTCAAATAACCTTAATAATTATTGTGCACTGTTTTTCTTTTTCTTTCTTGAGTACACATATGAGCATTTTATTCAAATTGTTCCACATGTTTACGTCTAATAATGCCGTCAATAACAAGTGTACAGTGAAAAGTGCCTTACAGCCTGACTGCTGCATGCTGTGTTTAATATCCTACTGCTACATTCATGCTGGCAGACTGCAGTGAAACGAATGACATAACTCTACAGAAGGCTCCGTGTATTGATAGATCTCATACAGCACACGTAATACTTAAGATGATTTACATGACTGTATGACAGCAAGAAAATGTCGGGTAATTTAGTGCTGTGTTTTAGATAATGTGACAGTAGACAGAAAAATGATGCAGCTGAGTCTATGTGTAGTGTGTGTGTGTGTGTGTGTGTGTGTGTGTGTTTTTTGTATGTGTAGTGTGTGTGAACAACCTATAATACCCTTTATGACCAGTGACTCTAATTTCACGATGTTCTCCGTTGGGACGTCCATGACTGACGAAAAGCTGCATTTAGAGGGTTTTGGGATAAAGTTTCAAAAAAGCAGAAGTGGGGTGTGACGTTATTTATGCCTCCAGAATACCACAATCCATTCCGACACATTTCCCAGTCTCAAATTTCCATAAGGTCCATCCCAGGACTGTGCCTTTGTTCCAGTGTTTTAGATTATGAGAAGCCACCCCCCGACACACACACACACACACACACACACACACACACTCGTCTTTCCTCCACCCTCCACCCAGCAGCCCTTTGGGAGTCCTCTTGATTGGTTCCATATGTCAGTTCACATTACTGCATGGAAAACTTTACAACAACAGTGCATTTTTCTTTTACAGATCGTCGGATACACTTTATAAGGATTGTGCAGCTTGTAAGGAGGGGAAACATTGTTTTTTTTTTTTTTTATCGGGTGCGATCGGCCTGTTACAGTCTGTGAACCTGTATTAGAAGCAGCTTTCATTCCCACGTTACATCGCAGTGTTTGACTTTTAAATGTCACTCGCACCCCATTTGTAGTTTCATATCATTTCCGAAGTGGAACCAGATGGTGGAATGATGTACCGAGGACAGTCCAATAGCTCTATTTAACATGTTATCATTTACTCTATTAGCTCTGTATGATATGATATTACATTATAAGAGTGCTTATTATATGACTGATATGAGAATGAAATATAAGCCTGAATACTTTTAATGCGTCCAAAAGAGCTAGCTGATCCAGTCGTTTAATTCAAGGCTAGATTTATTGCAAACACCTTGAGGCAATCAAATTATCAAGCTGTTTATCAGTTTGGCAGGTATTCAGGTATTCCACGTATCGCCCTTCCGATCTTAATTCTCAAACACAAACCCTGAGATAGAAGGAAGGAGAGAAAGAGACAGAGAGATACAAATACCAGATATACTGTAAAAAAAAAAAAGTATGTACTGATATTTTCCTTTTTTTTACTTGATGACGCAGCATTAAATATAGAGTGGAGGACACTGATGTAAGGAAGGTTCCATCCTGATAGAGTTACTGAACAAAAAAAATGGAGCAACAGAGGAAAGAGGAAGCATATTCAAGCTAATTGTGCACTTGTACTTCATTGGAAATTCTCTGAAAAGAAGAAGTGGAAGAAATTGCTTAAAATACCATAAATGATGATTTGAAGAGCTCCCACAACCAATCTTCAACAATTAGAGTTCTGGAACATGCCCGGGCCATCACGAAAGAAAAACTCCATATACAGTATGTGAGCAGTACATTCAGGTCGTCAGCTGACTTCATTTTATTGCCACATAATGTTGCTCAGACTAGACCTGACCAACTAAAGCAACCTCAGATCATAACAGTGCCTCGCCAGGCTTATACAGTACAATGGCCACTATATACAGTATGGTGGGTGCATCGCTTCATGAGCTTCCCTTCTTACCCTGACACACCCATTTCTCAGGAATAGGGTCCATCTAGACTCATAGACCACATGACATTTTTTTCCATTGCTCCAAAGCCCAATCTTTATGCTCTTAAACAATCCCCCCCCCTATTTAGTCTCCCTAACAAGTAGCTATCTTATGGCCACACAGCTGTTTAATACCAATCCTGTAAGTTCTTGTCATAAACATACTGTAGTTCTGATTTCTACTGTCAGTTTTTTTATGATGTCACCTTCACGAAGCGTTTAAGTGATTTACGTTAATGATTTTTTGTTTCCATGAATTTGACGGTTCAGCAGTATCCTTGGGGGTTTTGATAATGCATTACAGTTCTTAACCTAATTCCATTATAGCTTCCTAGATGTTTTCTTCGCTTGACACAGGTCATAGCTATTCGACCCTTCTGAAATGGCAATGGATAACTGATCACTTTCGAAGCATTTCAAAACTCTCAGTTTGTCAGTCCAATATCACCTGATTTAGATATTATTTCACATTCGCCAGACATTCCTTTTTGTGATGAGGTCATAGAGAAGTTTCGTGCTGATGACTCTTCCATACAGATCATGGTTATGCAAGCAAAGGCGGGCTGCACAATCATTGCGAGACTGTCAGGCTGTGGAGCGAGGTTCACCACAGCTATGCTAACAGATAAAGGTGATGCTATAATCGCAGAGAGGAAATTAGCTATATTCATCTATTCCTGTTCCTGTACTCATTTCTCGTCCTATTTTTTATCTGATTGAGATAAATGTGAATACCAAGTGTATACAGGTCCTGACTGTTATATGGGTGTTTACTTCGCTGTTCTAACCAGGTTTGGGTTTTTTTGGTCCTGCAATTTGAACTAAATTATCACACAAACCTCATCTCATCTCTGGTCAGGGGTAGCTCAGTGGTTAAAGCATTGGTGTTAAGGCACGGAAGGTCCCTTGTTGAAATCCCATGATGACCAAGTTGTCCCTGTTGGGCCTTAGAGCACCGCCCTTAACGCTCAACTGCTCAGATGTATAATGAGATACATCTGGATGAGGGCATCTGCCAAGTGTCTAAATGTAAATCTTATACGCTATACAGGGTCGCGGGGATCTGGAGCCTTTACAAGGAGACTTGGGGCACAAGGTGGGCTATACCCTGGAAAGGATGCCAATCCATTGCAAGACACACAAATACACACACTCACTTACACACTTTGGGGAAATTTGGGAATGGCAATTAGCATTAGCATGTCTTTGGACAGTGGGAGGAAACCCACCAAGTACGGGGAGAACATGCACACAGACCTAAGGTGGGAATCGAGGTGCAAGGTGACAGTGCTAACTACTACGCCACCATGCCACTACGGCAGTAAATAGCAGTCTGTGTAGAGTACTGTATGGAGTGTATGTTAAACATGCCTGCCAAATAGCAAAAATGTAAATGTAAATATAATGGAATTCTCTCTGTCTTGAGTCAAATTTCTTTATCATCAAATTTACTACATTCACAGAATAAATAATAGAGTCAATAAATACTATGCTAGTTTATTTTTCTTTAACATTTGATACCCCGTGAACAAGTGACAGCACTGTAAATATGGAGAGCTCTCATATGCAGACGTCTTTCACAGTTAATAACAGACTGTGCCTAAAATGACGCACGGCGTGCCATCAGATCCTTTTGGAATTTTTCCTCAGTACACTGACTGCACTGTCACTTCAGCCTACCAACAGATCTGTTTATAAATTTGGCAAGGAAATTTGATGTATTAGACAGAGATTATTTCCTTTGCTTGTATCAAATGGAGCAGAATGAGTCTCTGGGTGTGTGCACTGATATAGCAGAGGCACGAATACGGATGGGAGATGATCCGAATGCAGCTGTGTCCGATAACGCAGCACATGCACAACATTCATCATTCGGTATCCTGCGCAGCCCTGAAACGGAGGATTAACACACAGTTACCATATCAGAATGAACACACAGGCGGCTTTTGGAGAAAAACAATCCAAATATCTGTATTGAGCATAAAGATGGCAATGCATCAGCAAATATTAAATGATCCCAGATGCATCCTCTTACATAGAAATGTTATACTTTATTTTAAATAAGAGTGAAAGAAACGTAAACATAAGGTCCTAAAATGCCTACAGACAAGAAGACAAGGTGTGCCAGTTTTATTTTCTTCCTCTGCACCAAGGTGAGTCAAATCGAATCTGTTTTTTTTACATTGTTAGCAAATTTGCTGCATTAAAGAAAGGACACGGTGTCAGAGACTGGAGACTATTAATATTATTTTGCCTGCAAGTAGTGCAAAATGACTCTGTGGCTCTGCCCTTGACCAAGAACTCACACTTATTCTCCACCACACTGAGTTATCAAGGGAAGCTATAAGGGGATTTGGCATGTAGTCAAAAACACTTTGTGCTTTACATAACAGCTTCTGCGTTCTGCTTCTCAGCACAGGAAATACAGCACACTCTGACACCATTCTACCACTTCCAGGTACAGCAGCTATATTTACACACACACACACACACACACACACCGCTCTACCCTTTTTGTTTATCTACATATCTCTTCTATGAGAACTTTTGTTTCCTGTCTAGGTTGCTTTGCTCCTTCTACCACTTCTTCACATCGCTTGGTTTTATAGTTTTATAGTTCAGCAGAAGTTCATACGCCACCTTCTCCTCCGCCTATGCCAGGCTCAGGCTGGTTTCTGACTCAGAAAACGAGCTCATGAAGATTGAGGTAGATTCTGAATGCAGTGTCTTGTGAAGCGTTACTGAAAACAGTGTAGAGCAGAGTGAAGACAGATGTTCTTCATACACTGTATGAATAACACACACGCACACGCACACACACACACACACACACACACACACACACACACACACACACACACACAACTATACTGACTATACACAGTTAAACTGGCTGTGACAATAGTGCAGGAAAGCCAAATTTATTGCCTCCGTGGCTCACACAGACTATAATCTCTTTTTTTCCCCCCAAACAATCAGACAGGAACCGTTTTCACTCCACAGGAATCCGGCGATGTCTCAACCTCACGAAAATGAGCATTAGACATTGCATTATGAGTGATAAATCTGTCCACGTTGATCCACACTGTTTTCTAACAATAGAGGTTGATAGCAGCTCTGTGAAGGACTGCCATGGAACATTTCCAGGTGCGGGAAACATGTGGGAATGAAATCCCGGGAACATAATCACTAAAGGTCTCAGAAAGAACCATGCAAATTTCTTCAATGAACTATTTCCGACTTTTCTAAAGTAAACCAAAAGAATAAAGGCAAACACGATAATGAAAAGGAAAAATTGCAGAAAAACAACAATAGTTGCATCCAACAACATGTTTTTCTACATAGCTAGCCTTTTGGCACACTTTGGCTCTCCACTAATATCACTTATATTACAGTATGTTAGTGTTTATGCATGTTTTTCTTTTTTCTTCCAGCTCTCTGTGTTCTTCTCTCTTACACTCTTCTTTCTCATGCAGAGTCTTTTATATGATTTGTGGTAAAAAAGTCTTGATGAAATTACATCCATCTGCAGCTCCAGGCTGTGTACCTCTGACAGGGAGCTCAGCCTGCAACAGTGCCACAACAACTAAAATAACACTGACAACAAACAATTACAGCCGCTTCCTCTGCAATTATTAATAATCACTCCACCTTATTTTTCATCGTCTTTATAGATGTCAATAATGTGTTGTAGTTTTAAATTAATTTCTTGCACAAGCAGGCATAAACACATATCAGAAAACAGACAATGGCTGTTTTGGTGAAGTAACTCGGATCGAATGTTAAAAATGTTGAAAGCTTCCCCCTCTTCTCTACTTCCCTGCTATGGCACAGGTCGCCTACAGACACAGTGGCTACATTTTCACCCTTCAAGAAGAAAATGGACTAGGAAGTTAAATGTTTACATCATAGGTAAATTATTGCTTTTTCCACTTACTTCATGAGCTACAGTACAACTCTCAAACATTGGCCTGCCTTGTCAGAGAAAGTATATTTAATGCCTTCTGTCTATTTACAACAATACTAAGGTGTTCGTTTCATCATGCAGTACTCTTTCATAAACTCTTTAGCTATAGTAACTTATTTAATTACAGTCGAAATAGTCAATTATGTTATATAGAGTTGGAAAAGGAAGGGAAAATAAATAAATAAGTAAATAGATAAATATGTCCCTTTGTATAAATAAAAAATCTCTTTTTTTAGAGCACCACATATGGCATTTTATTATCTAAAATTGTACCAGTCAATGTGATGTACATATGGGGTTTGGAAGCATACACATTTAAATGAATGAATTCATTTATTGAGGTTAATTTTATTAAGACATGTTTTGCCAGAGTGTTAGTTCCTACTAGCTATGGGAAAAGTTTGGCTGTAAAAACATAATTCAAAATATAGAATAAGAAATAACATTTGAGAAACAAAAAACTAAAGCCATTAACTATAATAATAACAATGTCCAATTTCTGAAATAATAATAATAATAATAATAATAATAATAATAATAATAATAATAATAATAATGTATTATTATTATTATTATTATTATTATTATTATTATTATTATTATTATTATTATTATTATTTCAGAAAGCAGGTTTAATGTAAATTAGGCCAAATGTTAATTTTTCAGGAAAGTCAGTGCTTATCATATCAAATCACAGGTTTTATCTTCTACTGAAATTTCTGTTTAGCCCAATTAGCTAATATTTATGATAAAAATAGTAATGCTTAGCATATATGGAGTAAACGTGGTAAACATCAATTTAGAGCATTTGATATTTGATTAAAAAATTATCCATGTTCCATATTATTTTAATTTATATATATATATATTTTTTTTTTTTGTATTTAATATCCTGATTTTTTTTTTATCTGACAACCAAATCCTGTTATTGAATTTAAAAACAAAAATAAGAACGTGTTATGTATACATATAATTAATTATTTATTTTAAGATACTATTCTCAGCTTTCAAGCCTGATATTAAAACAGTAAACAGAAGAAATTTAAATGCTTTTCACACATCACAGTTTTAATCTACAAAAATGCCAAGCACAATCTATACAGCGCAAATCTGATGCTAGGTATGGAAAAAAAAATTTATAAGTATGTAAAAGTTTGCAATGTTGTCCAAATGTTTTAATATTTGTTTAGGCGATATCACACTTTGCATAATATCAGGCTCTCCATACATAGTAGGTTATACTACTCTAACTGATTTACATGGGTTTTTCCTTCCGAAGTTGTTTTTTGAACCAGATCAAGAATGTTTGAACTTAACATTCGACCTTGTTGTATAACTGCACTTACAGCACATATTCCACTCAATAATATCCTAAACATATTTTTCTTGGACAGAATGACCAGCTGCCTAAGGACTGCAGGTCAATTGAAGTTTTCAGTGTTGGAATCTTGGCTGAAAGCCCATGGCATTGCAGGTCATGTGACCTTAGTAGTCTCTAGCAGTCATGTGACCACACATCTCAGTCTCGGGGCTCTGACCAGCTGCCTTGTCTCCAGTGCTGGGTAAAAGGGTGAGGGCTATGACTCTTCCTGGAGGTGGCTTTTCGTCTCCGGGCAGCTGCTCTCGCTTCGCTCTGGAGCTTCTGACCCACTTCCACCTCTTCCTCCTTTGCTTAAACAGTGAGAAGTGCCTCCCTGAATCTCCTCCCTCTTTCCATTGGTCTGAAAGATTGATGGTGTAGGTTTGGACCTTCTGGGCAGGCTAGTCTGAAAGGCTGGCTAAAAGCAAATAGATTCCGGACCTAGAAGCAACGCTCAACGGCTCAGGAGAGAGACTGCTTAGTTCCAAACTGTTTGTGTGATGCTTGTGTCAGCTCTCTCATAACTCAACTTCTCTTAGCCTGATTCCTGATCTCTCCCTGCCCTGAGGGGGCTCTAAGGATACTTCAGGTCCAAAAGTATGCAGGACTGAGAGTTTGATATGGGTTCACAGTGTCAGAGAGAAGAGCCATGTTTAGACATGAACAAAGGGTGCTGTTGTGCTTATCAGCAAAAGCTGTCAGGAGCATTTGAAGTTTTATTTTAGAAACTGCTTCAGGCCAGTGTTTGTAAAGTTCCAGGTAGATTTGGTACAAAAATGTTCTCATCTGATTGCCCTATTTGGAGGAAGACAATTAGTAGTTTGTTGAACACAATCAGCATGATTTGGGAATGAGCAAGACTCTTCCATAACAAGATAAAAATTATTTCTTGTGAGCTAATGTGAAATAAACATATTAAGCATCAAGGGAGATTTGGTTGTAGTTTAGTATGGTAGTACCATAATAAAAAAAGAAAAAGGAAAGTTCCAGGTAGGACCATTTAAGGGGTATTTGAATGTTGGCATTTAATTGAAATAAAAATATAAAAACATAAATAAAAATATAGTATTTAGTAAAATGTCCCATTCTCAAATACCCATTTCTTTTTCAAGTGCTCCCATTTTGGGTCACCACAGCACATCAGCAGATCTGCATATTTGATTTGGAATGTTTGAATGCCTCCCCTCAACTTTTTGGGCT
>JAOVVA010000054.1:19141022-19152838 GCA_028565275.1 Leiocassis micropogon
GTGTTATTTTATAGTTTTGAAATCCCCAGTATTGTTGTAGAATGTAGAAAATAAATCACTAAACAAAAAAAAAAAAATTTGCAAGTGACCCCAAACTTTTGAACGGTAGTGTGTATATATATATATATACACACACACACATATATGCATATACTGTGGTTTACATGCAAATGGACTAATAGATTAGTAGATTAAGGCTACATTTGTGCAGATTAGTATGCCCAAAGAGCAGGTACACATACAAATGGTTGCACACTAATATTTTGATCGACCGCCTTTGCCTTTAATTATGGTATGCCAGTTCATGTGTGAAAATTATTCCTCATGCTCCCAGAATCCCAGAGTACTGGAATGTGCCCGTGCCATGATGAAAGAAAAACTCCATAGATGTAATAAACCCGGTCATTTTGTGCTGTTAGGACGTCAGCTGACTTCATTTTATTGCCACATAACGTTGCTGAGACTAGACCTGACCAACTGAAGCAAGCCCAGATCATAACACTTCCTCCAGAGGCTTGTACAGTGGCGACTATGCATGATGGGTGCATCGCTTAATGCGCTTCCGTTCATACCCTGATACGTCCATCGCTCTGAAATAGGGTCAATCTGGACACATCAGACCACTTTTCTATTGCTTAAACAGCTCCAATCTTTCTGCTTCGGCTTTCTGTCGAAGTCTTTTTTTCTAAGTAGTCTCACTAACAAATGGTTTTCTTAAGGCTATGCAGCTGTTTAGTCCCTAATTCTGTCATCTCTTGATGCATTAAGAGTGTGTGAAATTGAGTATTATGATCATATGTATTAAACATAGCTGTGATTTCTATGATTTATTATTTTTTATGATCTCTGGTAGTGGATTTTTTTTCTGACTACATTTCTTCTACAAACTTGAGGATTCACCACTATCATTCCAGTTGTTAATAATGTATCAGACAGTTAACCCAATTCCAGTCATTTTATCATTCAAGGTTTTCTTTGCTTGATGCAGGCCCTTCTGAAATGTGAACCCTTTTTTAACGTAAGGCAGATTATTTTATTTGCATAAGATCTGAATTGATTACATTTGTAGGATTTACTCATATATATATGGAAACAGTTTTTATGCAAATCTCAAAGCCTTTTATCTGTTATACCGGTCATACCGATTCAGTTTCAGCTTTATTCTTCTGAGGCACTTTTGAGGGATCTTGGCACATCCTTCAAGAACAAAAAGAAACATGCAAAATACTAATATACATCTTGTTTTCCAATTATACATTGTAACAATGCAACATGCCCACTTTCTGAGCGCACATTTCATCCCACTGCACATGCAAAATTAAAATAGTTATTTGGGGTCTTTTTAAATCTGGACCTGTTTATGAATTAAAGGCAAACTGGGCAAAGCAAAACAATCATGTGTTGTTTTTCATGCGGTTTGAATGCAATTGGGCTTGAAAAGCCCACGAATTTCATTTGGGATGCAGAACATAATTAGATAAAGTGTAGACATCTTCAACTTATAAAATGGTTTATTTCTCATTAAAAATGTTACATAGCAACCTTGAGTGCTACTCCAAACAGCTGGAGTAAATACATTTCTTGAACTTTTAAGTTTAATTTTCCCTACTAATACAGAAAGAAACAAAAACCCTAAGAAGATTGTGTCACTTTCAAATTGTATCGGTACTTTTTCCAAAAAGATTTTGTGCAAAGAAATTGTAACCTTTTTTTTTTTTTTTTTTTGAATGACAATCTTTTTTGGTGTTGCATGTTTTACACAGCTTTTAAGAACTGATCACTGCCATAACACTTCTTTGCAGAATATTTTAAGCTAATTTTGACATCCTCTGCTATACATCTTTCAGCAGGGGCCTTTTGTGTGTGCTTCAGTAAGTGCTCCTAAAACTCCCCCACGCCACCCCCACATCCCCGATTGTAGCCTGGTATATCTCTGGTAAAACTCTTGAAAAGAATTGCTCTGAGTAAACTGTGATCACAAGTGTGTGTCTGCAAAATCAAAAGCATACTTTCTGACACCAAAGTAGTCCTGAAGCTACATCCCGTCTTGAGCAAAGTGATCCGATCCCATTTTAGAACTTGTGGTTCAGCGCAGTCAGAATTTACCGTAGCCAGTGAATATAATACAAAGTGTTTTCAGTTAGCTAAAGTTATGTACAAGCACCTCGGTCCTATATTTGACAAACACATTCCACTTCGCCCTGGCAAATGGGTGGGAACTTTGCTAAATGTGAGAAGAACTCAAGGGGATGCCAGCAGATGGGTGATCAGAAAAGCCGAGAGAAACCTAACTCACATTTTATTGTTGAAGTTTAAGGTTGTTTTTTCTTTTTTCAAGGAAAGCTTAGTTAGTTTTATTTACATGTAGCTGTGTAATACAACCAACTGCAATGTTCAGCTCTCTTGTGGTTCTTGTTAAACGGAGCAATATTTAGATCTTAGTAGTTTACCCCTGCAGGCTTGACACACTATGCTACCACACGGATACATAAAAAATAAGATGCACAGTAAGGATTAATATGCAAACATACAATAGTTCACCAGGCAGCATTTCCTGTAAATTTTGTCATCAATAGTGTTTCACATCAGAGTTCTACAGATTGATTGGAATAGCATTACTGTGATTGCACTGATTTGTCACTTGTTTAGATCCACTGGACGCTCAGATCTTCAGCGAGAGTTCCTGCTCTTCCGTCGGAAAATACCTTTGCCGAAGCAAAATTATTGAAACCAGACAACTGATACCTGCAAACAGCGCTGTCAGAACAAGACACAATCAGCTCAGCTGGCCCATGTTCAAAGAAATGTGCAAATCATAAACTTGAGTGGCAAAAGGACAAATAACAGAAACACTGCTCCTAAAATATAAGCATCTAATCCCGCTAGCTGTGTAGTCGATGGCATAGCCATGCTTAATGGGAGAAGGGCCCATTTGAATTTGAGTCAGGAGTGTGGGAAAAGCCACTCCAGCTAGCGGAATGTCTGGGTCTTTCTAAGAAAGTTTGGTGCTGGGATGAACTGAGGAGAGCTGTTGGGGACTGAAAGCAGGCTGGGGATTGAGGGCTGTCATGGGGTAAAGGCCATGATGAAGAATGTCTCCATATGACGTCCCCATTGGATGCCTGTACAGGTGGGCTGGATTGGCCGCCTGGGCCAAGAACTGTCTCTGCATCATTATGGAATGGATGGCGAACTGGGGCATGAGTGGTGAAATGACAGCCTGGTTCTTCAAGTACTGCAGGGGATGTGAATAACCAGGGGGGGCATGAGGGCCCAGGCTGTCACACATTTCCTGAACCTGAGATACAAATGCCCCAGGATACAGTCCTGGGAAGATGGAGGAGTGCATTGGGAACTTGTGTCCCTCGGCAGCGTAGCTGTTGATATGCGGCGCGTGTGCCGGCTCAGCCGGCTTCATGGATTCATTGTCAGGCTCTGGGGTCCGCACTTTCACTGAGACATCTCTAGGGGTGGAGCAGTGCAAGGGGGTCACAGCCCGAATCTTTTTCTCTGTGGGTCCGTTCTCCAACTCCTCTAGATTCCGTTTAAGCGGCCGTGCCGCACCAACATTTTGCGGGCTACTTTTGGTGCTTAGGATAGGCCGAGCCAGTTCATCTATCTTGTAGCTAACCGTCTCTTCCCCTCGGCCACTGTGTGCTTTAAGCTGGGGTTCAACCACCTTTTTTGGAGTAGACACAGTCATTGGAGGAACACGACAAGCTCTGGGGTGATAGTCCAAGTTTGAACTTTGACTGCTACCTGCCTGAAAAAGAGGAGTGTTTTTAATGTCCTGCTGCATCATGGAATGTGACAGGTTGCACAAAGATGAGGTGGAGTGGGGCAGTTTGTGTGAAGAGGGTTTTGGGAGGCTCAGATCTGTTGGTTGCTCCTCTGTCACCTTTTCACCAAGAGGGCTTTGAGGGAAACCATGTGCAGTTTCACAGTCCCGTGAGTAAACCTCTCTGTTTAGGTACTTGCTTAGCTGTTCCTTGCTTATATGGTGCTCTGTTTGCCGGTAGAGACTGTGCAGGTGTGGTGAGGAGCAGAAATCACCCAGGAAAGGCACCTGCCCAGGGCGAGGTACCTCACTGGATTTCTCCCCAGAGTGAAGAGTGTTTCTCATAATAAAGGGCTCTCCCGATGGGCTAGGCTGTTGCTGGTGTAGAGGCTGATGCTGGGATTGATCAGAAGGGTATATTTCCCTCTCACCACACACCTCTCTATGTGAGGTTTCAACAGCAGGTCTTCTGTCCTCACTGCTGCGAGGCTTGAAACTCTGAGCATGCTGGATGACAGACGGGCGCTTAATAACGACACCTGCCTCAGCGGTAGAGGTAGGGACCTGGGTGCCTGTTTGCTCAGAAGTGGTTTCTTCTGGACTACTGTTTGATGTCTTTTTGTTGACTAATGGGGGAGGTGGACCATAGGGGTAACTGTTGGCCAAGCCAGTGCCACTTACTTGTGACAGCATCTTCTTCTTAGCTAGGGGGGACATTATACCGGGGTTGCCTCTAGGATATAAGAGGGGATTGTAGCAGAAGCTCTCCTCCTTGGTGGGGATGGGGAGTTCAGCCCTCTCGGTTGGTATCTCTGGTACTGAGAGGGGGTGCAGAGGTCTTTGCTTCAAGGTAGGTAGCACCATTCCTACATGGTTCTGGCTGTCTTTTATACCAGTCTGTTCTGTCTTTCCCAGGTTGTATGGAGGTGCACTGTATTCTGTTGTCCCATGCTGCCATTGGTCCATTGGTCCTGTGTAGTTGGGAATGGGGTGAGAGTGCCGTAGTGGCATAGATGCAGCAATGGGGAACACCTCAGAGTCCTCAGATTTGAGAGGCATGCTATCCTGTGGAAGTGATGCATGTTTCATTGCTTCATGTGGACCACCATCCCAGGATTTCTTGAGGACTGGTTTCTTCTCCTCCTCCTCATTGAGAATCAACTGCACATCCCCATCCTCTGTGGTGGGACTTGCTGCCTCGCCATCTATCTGCGCTGGAACCTGGGACTGCTGTGCCTCTTGCTTCACCATCACTTCTTCCGGAAGCGGCTCCTTGTCCTTTAGGTCCTCTGCACACTATAAACAAAAATATGGATGGAAACAAAGACAGTTAATCACTAATCTGGGTATTACAGTAATACATGCTCTTGCTACACAGTGTGCTTAATACAAATTCCACTATTAAAACTCTAACAATGGATATACAGGAAAGAGCCTTTCCAGGAGAGATGAGTTCAGCACATTCTGCTTTTGTGTGCAGTACCACAAATAACACAGGAAGTTACAAATGGACAGCATCAAGTCCCTTGCAATAACATAGGTTGTATGAATTATTGAACGCTAGTCTAATATAAGCTACAAAAGGACCTAGGGCTTAATAACACTGATCATGCTATACTAACCCCTGGAGAATTCCCCTTCAAAAGGGAAATTTGTGAAATGAAAAAGCAATCAACCACAAAAGGGGTTCACAAGCCCTGTTGGACAAATCAATCAAAAAAATTCCTTTATTATTTTGGGAAAATAAGGAAATTATGTGACATCACAGATCTGCTACTGACTTGCAGATCCTCTTCCCCAGGATAAAATTTCTAAAGGAGGCCGAACATGCTGAAACACAAACCCCCATCCTCTGAGTCTCTTCCAGCGTCAGTGGGAAAAAGACATAAATGCTTGACCTCAATCAGGTGAAATGCTGGCTCATCCATCTGTTCGCCTCACACACCCTTGTTAAAATGGAAGAATGTTGTGATGGAAAAAATGAAACCAAGACAAATGATGGCAGTCTTTCCCACCTAATTGTGATATAGCAACCAACTAAATTCTTCAGAGAAATGCTTTAGAGAAATAGAGAGAAAAAAAAGACCTTTGCAATAATGCTCTTGCATAAGTATGTACACCCTTTAACAAATCCTTGGTTGAAGGATCCTTTGCTTGCAATTCAGCACTCAGCTTTTTTTGGGTAAGAGTTTACCATTCTGTACTCTAGAGAATGTTGTGTGTGTGAAAATCCCACGAGCCCTAAAGTACTCAATCCAAAACAACAATGCCACGTTAAAAGTCACTGGGATCAGATTTTTTTTCCTCCCGACTTTGATGTTTGATTGCTCTGCTGCCACATGATTGGACAATTGCCCGAATGTGCAGGTGTATGGCTGAACCTAATACAGTAGATGGTGAATGTACTGAGCATTGTAATGCTGAGGAAGCGTGACCTGCAGGATCATTGAGTCTCTTGCCCCGGGGGCTATGTTCTGACATGCACTTAATACAATGTCGAATGGGGGTCTTAAAGGCTAGTGACTAACAGCCAAGATTACACAATCCTAATGGGGTGTGACTGCCTTTTGGCAGGGTCCGTTTCAATCAAAAGCCCTGATTGTCTTTGTGATGGAGGAAGTACTGAATTAACAGACAATGTTCTGATTCTTAGCAAAGCGCCATATTTGTATTCAAATTGCATTTCGGCCAAGAGACAAATCCCAGCATCTGCCTCTCAGAATTTCTGTTCCATATTTTAGATGTGTGGCTTGGTTTGAAATATTAAAAGTTTTTTTTTCTTCCCCTCTTTCTCCAGCCTTTCTAAGCTGGCTCTGCCTCAAACACGGAATTCCATTTCATCTTCTCCCTCGTACAATGCACAATCAATTATCTGGAGAGGGCTTTTAAATTACACAACATTCCAGACAGATGAGCTAGGCATGCCACTGGAAAAGCAGTCAGCCCCTACAACAGCTCTCTTTGTTTCCACACCACAGCCGATTACTCATTTCATGCACAGCAGAAATGAATATGTGCCGTGTAGCAGCTCTGAAATGTGTCGAAATATGACACTTCAGGAGAGAAATTCAAACAGCTCTTTCATCCCGCTCTGTAATCATTTTGTTATCCGTGTGAAAATAGCAACACAATTTGTATTCCCCTTACAGAGTGTCTCTCACTCCCACATTTTTTTCTTTTCTTTTTTTCAAATATTTTTTTGTTACTTACCAGGCATTTGCAAATCACCATGGATTTATTGGCTTTTCAGGGATAATATAAGCCTGCAGTTTATAGAAGAACTCAAATATGGCATCGATTCACTTGGCAACTTGTGGCCAATCAGATCGGCTTGCAGCAATTTGCAGCCTAGCCTTCCCTTTAGTGTTGCTCTCAGCACAATAGGGCTCGTCAATAACGGCATTATGGACATGATCTTTACTCCATCACTTGATTTGTGAGGCTGAGACGGGCGGGAAAGAAAGCCTAGTTTTCTCCAGTCCAGCACACGTTCACACAGAGAATGTAACTGAATCAGGGAAAGCAAAAAAAAAAAAAAAAGGAGGAAATAAAAAATTTATCTGGAGTCAGCGAGGCAGGAAAATACAGTACCATTTTGATTTACCATGCTGTAGCACAGTACTCGCTGCCTCCAATTCAGCTTAAATAATGATGTTAAAACCAGATGCTCCTGACAGGGCCGTTCTTACTGGCGTTTGTACATGCGCAATTATTTGTTAAAGAGACAAAGGGCGGACAGCCAGAAGTGCCTGGTCATGTTTTCCTTCATTTCTCCTGCCATGCTGGGTAAAGAAAAGTCTTGCCTTCAAGAAACCCTGGGTTAAATGAAAGAATTGGAGACTGACCAGATCGGGGGCTTTAGCCGAGACGTCCTTTTCATTCCAGCCCTTTGGATTCTGTTCGTCTTTGTGGCGTTTTGTGGATGGCACCTTTGACTTGGTGCCCCCCTCCTGGGTGCTGGCCTCTTGCTTTCGGGGTTTGATGGGGGGTAGTGGCTTGTCTTCCTCTCCTTTTGTATGTCTCTCATAGGGCAAGATTAGTCTGTAGAAAGAGAAAGTGGAAGAGATCAGCACTCCAGTCTAAATAGCCCACTGCCTGCTTTACATTCCTTCCTTGTCCCTCTCTTCTACTACATTAAACAGCCCAATCTTTCTGCAGCGGTAACGACGTTTGATGGATTCTTCCTCAGTCATAACTTTTAGATCCCGATTTATCAGTGTCTTAAATAACTTGTGCTAATTTGCATGTGCACTGGGATAAATAGTGTGTGCAGAATGTGGGTGATTTACGAAGAATGATTGCGTTAATTATATCACGTACAAGGCGGTGGTAAAAACAATATGTAAATTAGGGTTTTGCATGCGACTTTTTGTTCTTAATACCTGCGACGAATGCTTCTCGGAAGTGTCAAACTGGGAGCAACCCTGTACACATGAGCATAACGGCACTGTCGAGCCTAAGGTTCACAAACGAGTTCACCTACAGAACAAAATCATTTTGTCTCACACTTGCAGAAAGAGAATTCTCTTCAGCTCCTCAGTGGGTTTTTCCTCATGTGCATTTAGCTAATAACACACGACCCTTCTTTTGCACACAGGTTGCATATGATAATATGTAATTAGAGCATGCGGAGATGCTGTTGGTTGTTGTGTGCTACCTGAGCTGTTTTAGTTACTTTGAACGAAGCGTGCCGACCAAATGGGAGGTAAAACGCACAATTCTAATTTAAAGCTTTTTGGTTGTACTGTAGGTGATGTTACGTGGCCTGTTTTATCCGGGTAACCCCAAACAGACACGATATAATGCTGCTGCACAACTTATTTCTCTTTGTCTGGACATAAATGCTATCAATATCAGATGTCACTTCTTCATTTGTGTATTTATGTACGGGTACTTTGTAATGTAATGTGTCACTCTGCTCATGTGGTTTGAAGTTTTTTAATAATTCGGTTCAGGGTATTTAATGAAAGCGGTTGAAAACAGTCAGAAACATGCAGCATTACAAATATCCATTCTTGACTCTCCATGATTAAAATGCATTTTGCATGTCATCTACTTGGAATGCCAAAGAAGGGCCAACAGAACCAAAGCTGCACTGAATAAATGAACGCTCTCGGTCTTAATTATTTTGAATCTTTTCTTTCCCCCTGTCTTCTGTGATCCCTCTCCCATTCCCTTTATCTCTTATTTCTTTTAGCTCTTTAATAAAATCTGCATGGCATCTCCTGAGGAATTTCGTTTCCGCTATTTTGCTCAGCCGGGTGTTTACTCAACAGCGGGCCATCCAGGCCTCTCGGAGCTGGAGCAGGGCCATACTGAGCATGCTCAGGCAGGGTCTGTATAGGAGAGGCATGCAGAAGAACTATGCTGGCTGGGGGTTTGGCTGCTGGCCAGCGGCAGAGCTAAGCAGGAGCCCAGAGGGAACATTAATCTTCAGATCCCATTACCAAAAGAGTTTAAACATGTTACAGCTGCTAAAACTGGAAAACGGCTCGCTCCACGTGGTCAAATCAAAATAGCGAGCAGCTGCCAAATACCTGATTCCCACTGTAATGTTTCAGTTCATGTTTATATAATAAGGGTATAACAATGCGCACAATGACTTATCTTGTTTGCAGCTAATCCTCTGAAATCTTCCATACCCCCACCCATGCCCCCAGCTCCCTGTGTGCACTCCCCAAGCCACAAGCAGGTCTTATGATGGCCCGTTTTAGTTTGTCTAAAAAAACGGCTAAAATTAGGTTTGTTATGTCCTTATATTCCTCGTTTTTTTTAAGGGTCCGGGGAATAATTGATATCAGATGTCACTGCTTCGCTTGTGTATTTATATATGGGTACTTTTTAATGTTTGATTGTTGAGATAAGAATGAAAAAGCCCCTGCTGTGAAGTCAGTGAACAAATTCCGAATAAATTTCCTCACCCCTCGATCTTCCACTTGGCCATATATGGCTGTTCTATGATACAGTTCCCTTGCTTTATCATGTTACCGAAAATAAATAAGAACAAAGACCTTTCGCTTATAAGTTAGGCCACGGCCTGTTTCCCTTAGAGAAAGAAAAATGTTTTTGAGACGCTGACATGATTCGATCTTTGAAATTTTCCTGTTTTTCACTAAGCCTTCATTGGCAGCTAGACAGCTACATTTGATACAGGTAGTAACTCACATCGTGCCAAGAACAGGAAATCTGCTATTAAACCTTCCTTTATAAGAATGAGGGAGTGAGAGAAGAAAAGTGAAGGAGGAAAAGAAAAGAACACACAAGGCAGTAAAAGCCACAATATAATAGAAGGAGAAAAGCAAATCAAATCTAATCTAATTTTATACTCTCTCTCTCTCTCTCTCTCTCTCTCTCTCTCTATATATATATATATATATATATATATATATATATATATAGATAGATAGATAGATAGATAGATAGATAGATAGAATGAATACAGGCAATTTGGGAACTCCAGTTAGCCTTATCTGCATGTTTTTGGACTGTGGGAGGAAACCAGAGTACCCGGAGCAAACCCACCAAACAAACTTCCTGCATGCAGACAGACTCAAGGCAGGAATTAAACCCTGGAGGTGCAAAGCGACCGCTAACCAGGATCCCAAATGGAAGTTACAGTATAGAAATAAAGTAAATAATGTATATAATTAATCTAAAACACTGATTCATATTAAACATCATCTAATTCAGTTCAGTTTGATGAATCATGTAATATGATCACGCATCTAAAACCCTGATTCATCTTAAACACAGATTTCACTAAAACACACCTTTTTAAAATATATATCCTGATTCATATGACTCATTAAATAAGTGAATGTTTACAGGTTTGTGACTCAGTTTCATAAAGTCTCCTAGAAGGTGCGATGAGGGAAAGCGTAGTTGACGTTCTCTTTCTACACGGCGGCTTTATGAGAGAGAGTCACTGCACAGACAGGAAGTGTACTTTACAACCTTGTTTACTTTCATTTCTTTTTACTCAAAGCCATCTTATTCATGACTGAGTCTAAAGAGCTTCATAAACACATGCTGTAGACTCACGTGCCTCTAGATTTCCCATAATGCCTTTCATCAGCAGCATTCTAAATATACAGTATCATTTCAAATGCACGTGTTTGTTTTCTAAGGTAAAATGGACGTGTTGTTCCGCTGTCCTTCTCCCTGATAGTCGGATTGATAGGTTACTCGGTTCTTCTGTAATGCTGAACACATGACTGCTGTTTCCGCAATAGTTCTCTACAATAACAGACCAATTGAATAGTATAAATGAGGTGTAATTATTATAATTTTAGGTGTCATATTTCCAGAAATATATACCGTATCCATGTCCCTCTTCATTCAGTTTACTGCATTTCATCAAGGAACAAAGCAGACTGTTAATAAAGCAATGTTCTGAGCAGGAAGAGGGTTTGAAATGAACACTGTCCTGTAATCTGTGAATTTAATTAATCAATTTGTACCTTTATTTCCAGCAGTCCTATTCATTAAACTGTAGATCACATGATAAAGAGCAGAACCGTGTCCTATTTCTAATTCGGTGATTACGAGGGCGATCACGAGTGTGTCTTTTCCACCGTGACGTGAGTGTGTGAACATCATGCACAGAAAACATCCAGTTTCAAGAGACTCGACACGTATTCTGTTGGAAAGGTTTTGTTAAACGTCGTGTAAGGGCAAGTTAGACAACACGAAGGCAAACATGAGGTATTAAAATCCCACGTTGTTTTAGCTGTTGTTTTCCACCTTGGCTCAGTATTCTCATGTCGTTTGTATTTGTTTACAATCACTATTTCATGGCTGAACAAGCATCAAATGTTTAAAATAAGAAGCGTTTACTTATTGAAAGCAAAAACGAAACACAAAGAAGAATAAAAACATGACACAGGTCTGTATTTCCTATTAATATTCAATAATCATGACAAATGATTTTTCTGAAATACTTTTTTAAAATATTTTCTATTAATTTAAATTTATTTACAGCAACTAATTATGCCAAAATACAAACATTTCATGCAGAAATATAGCAGAAATATAAATA
>JAOVVA010000054.1:19152938-19165351 GCA_028565275.1 Leiocassis micropogon
CTCTCTCTCGCTCTCTCTCTCTCTCTCTCGCTGTATATATATATATATATATATATATATATATATATAGATAGATGATTCTTAAAAAAACATCCTTTCTGTCACAAAGCAGCTGCAGGAATCCATTTCATTAAGAAATAATGGTCGTGATGTGAATCTCCTTCAGAGCCATAAAAATCTCTTGGAAAAAAGTATTTTGTTTACTTTATTAAAAAAGCCTGAGCAACAGGTCTTCCTTCTCGTTCTCCTCCCCATGCTTTCAACAGCCTGCCCCATACCCAGCGTGACTGATTACATCTCCGAGCATGAGCTTAACCTAATGGTGATGCCAGGGCCCGCTAGCAGTGTTTGGACAGAGGAAGACATGCTGAGTGAGCCTTTTACATCAGCCCACGCTTGTCAGTCCATTACAATCGGGCTGCTACTTCAATAAAAGCCCTCTGATGCCGCAGAAGCCCTTTCTGTATCGAAATAGCCCATTGAGATTTCCGTTATTTTCCTCTTCCTCTATCTCTAATCAGACTTTTCCACTAGAAATGAGCATGACAGCTGAAGAATTCTTAGTATAGTACAGGGGCATGGCTTTAATAAAAATGATAACAGAAGA
This sequence comes from Leiocassis micropogon, assembly GCA_028565275.1. NCBI lineage: Eukaryota > Metazoa > Chordata > Actinopteri > Siluriformes > Bagridae > Leiocassis > Leiocassis micropogon. Next base: position 19,153,546 of record JAOVVA010000054.1, read on the forward strand.
TGAAGGTCGGCTGCAGCCGAGAAACCATCTGTAATCATGCTGTGCTGAGTTATTTCAGGTCCTTCAATTTGGACACTCCGTCTGGCCAGGTTCATCTTTGGGCCAGATAAACGTGCAGCACTGCCTCAGGCCAGACTCAGGTGTTCCTACGACCTGGGCCAAGCGGCCACTCCTGTGCTGTAATGCTTATTTAAGCAAGACCGCCTTTCTAATTTGCGCCAGCTTATCTGGGTCCCTCGATCATGTCCTTTCCGGAAAAAAAGAAAAAAAAAGGATACACTCAGGTCTAAGAGGCGAAGGACAGAAATGTTTTGGCTTGGATACTGACTTAGTGCTGATTAAGCAGTGCTTTAATAAGGTCAACCTGAGCAAAGCCTTGCAGTCTGTGGTCACTAATGATCACCGGGTAGCAACGGTGCAGCACACGTGCCCATTCGTATAAATAATTTGCTCCAGCACTTATACGGTAAACATTTCATCTGAACCTACATTGCTGTATCTCATGTACTATTCTATAATCAATGCAATATCATAACAGAAAATTCATGCTCTCAAGAATAGGAACTATTTATTAGGCACTGAAAGTGTTTACAAGGGTAAATAAATCAGCTTGGCCAGAAGAGCAACGTCGAGTCTATGTATGAATACATCTTATTAGACAAGCAAATCGGGTACACGCGCATATTATTAAAGCAAATAAATATATTCATGGCCTTGGAATGATTAGTTTGACTACGTGAATTTCTCCAAATTGAATTAATCCTGCAAAGCGAATGATTTGTACAAAACAGTTCTCCGTCATTAATTCAACATGTAATTACTTTAGGAATCGTGGCGAGAATAAAGGCCTCTTCATAACACTGGCAGACGAGGGCATTGCCACAGAGATGGCAGAAAACCACGAACAAGTGTGTATGTGTGTGCGTGTGTGTGTGTGTGCCCATTTCCACTGGGAGTGCTGCCGAGTGAGTAATAAGATTCTGTTGCAGCATATCTCCTGGTGGCCTCTAATCTGGCCTCTTACATAACTCTCATTTCCACAGCAAGCAATCCAGACTCTTTTCGAAATAATCACACTTAAGGAACACAATAATTACACAAAGTGGCACATTTACCCTCACTGTCTCGGCTGCTGTTTACAGCCCTTACTTTCTTGTCCCTGAGCTGAGACGTCCCCAAAAGCCTCCCAAGGCTTCTCGGAAACAAGGAGGCCATTGAGAAAGCGCGAGTATGAGCACATGCATGTGCAGTATGACTTTAGGCTTTCAGTTCTATTCGAGAAACTCATTTGTTTCAATTTTTTTGCCAGCTCTTTTGTTCTGACCACACAAAACTCATTTACTGTAAAAAAAAAAAAAATTAAATTGTTCATTCATTTAATTGGTAATTGTTTGCTTGGTCTATTTATTTCTCATTCCTCCTCCATGGGAAAAAAAAATCCATCCAACCTGATTTGTAACTGTATTTCATGCTTGCCTTCTCAATCGCTGCTCATAACATCTATCAGCGAAGCACAATAAGACTTTTCTAGCGACTTTGATGTCGCTGTTATTGAATAAATCTGTAGTATGGACTAGAAAATACTGTAATCATGGCCCTGGCCTCTACTTTAGGGCTGCATGATTTGATCAAAATATCACATTGCAGTTATTTGGGCATGTATTGCGATTGAAACTGCGTTATGAAAGTATTAAATGTACAATTTTAATAATTAAACATACTCGCCTAGCTTAACACCAATAAAGACTCATTTAAGAGATTTTGCTCTTAACTCAAAATAATTGACCAAAAAAAAAGGAATACTTAAATCATAGACAAAATTCCAGACTTTTGAGATGAATTGCAGCTTGTTGTGATTAAATAATTGCGCAGGTCCATATTGAGATTTAGATTTTTATGCAATTAATTGTGCAATACTCTTTTACTCTATTATCAGTCTGTGTATTACTGCTTAAGACTGTTGGTGGTGCCATTGGTCATCAAGTAAAAAAAAAATAAAAAAAAGCTATTTGCTCTATTGATTTGTTTACAGCAAATAAGACAATAAGGAAACAGCCTTATTTTTATATATTTTTCCCTCTAGTGAGAGGAGTGCAAATCCCTGCTAGCTCATTTACTGTATACCATCTGATCCTGCATACAGCAACCTACAGTATAAAGGTTGTATAACTGTATAACGATACACCACTAATAATAAATAAAACAATATGACCATCAATTGATGTGTGTGTCAAAGACGATGCACATCAATTGAAAAAAAAAAAGGAAAAAAAAAAAAAAAGTAAAGACATGTAGCCAGGTCATCTGTATAAAAAAATGAACCAGTCTGAAATCATATAGACTGTGCTTATTTCAGTGTGATTCACAAATCAGGCAACAGTACTTATTAATAAGCGTGGGTACTTAGACGGCAGGTGACCTTGGTGTTCATTGGTTTGAGTTTAGTATGGCTGCTCCTCCTGTGCAAGCGTCCACCTTCAGTCCTCCTGTACTTATTTATGAGCACCAGTCAAAAGCACACAAGCTTGGCAGAAGTAAAAAACCTCAACAGCTCCAGTTCCAGACAGGGATAGTACACTTGAGGGCAGATAAAAAAAACAAAAAAAACGGAAAGCTCACCTCTGACTAAATTCAGCCTGAGAAGCGTCGGCGTCTAAAACAGCCCTGTTCAAATATCCACACAGTCCCCATAAAATAATCATAGCATGTTTTATTGTCTGTTTTCGTGCCATTTTTTAAATTTATTTACTACTCGCCTATGTGTGAAAATGTGACAGGGTGGGGGGTGGTGAGGCGAGGGAGGTGGTGGGGGTCGTGGTTCGGGAGGGCAGGAGATGCGTTTCACTTCTCTGCATTACAGCAAAGCTCGACAGACTCAGGTTACTAGCGTTTCACAATATTATTGGAAACAACATCTCTGCTGTTAGTGCAAGCTCCCACAATCAATACAGCATGATGGCTTTATCTGGACCATTATGTAATCATATCTAAGGATTTAAAAAATGCATGTTGCCACAGTAACAAACATTTCTGAGCATCAACACCAAATTTATCAAATATGTTGCATAAACTCACAGATGTAGCGGAGGGAATATAACTGTTACGAAAATATAAATACTATTTAATTCATACTCTGTGTAGATCATAATTAAAATTCTTTCTGTTAGGAAAGAAATACACTGATTAGAATCCCTAACTGAACCATTAGCACTGTCTCTTGGGTCTTAATGAAAATAAATACATCCTGACTCGATGCCAACCTTCCTACTCTTACTGCAATGCCACACTCCTCCTGATTCTGTGATTCTAAACCATGGGCACAAGATGGCACACTTTCCAGCTCTGGCATCACCTCAATAAGAGGAGTAAAATATTACATTCCCGGCTAATCAAACCTATTTTCAGCATCACCGTCTTTCAGACTCGTACAAAGGCAGCGAGCGGGTGAAAGAACTCCTTTTCAGCCTTCCTGCTGTGCTCCGAGTCCCGCTACAATAATATCGGAGACAAATGGATGTGACACCAACAATTTTATTTTCCCATCCATCTCATTGCGGTCCTTTGGCTCGGAGAGGAGAGGGAAAAAAAATATGCTCGGGATCAGAGACGACTGCATAATAAAGAAGTCAACCCGATTGAGTTCGAAACTTCCACGCAAAAGGTTCTGTAATGACCGGCTACTAAAATGCCACAGCTTGTAAATCACAGTCGTGCCGGGAGGGAGGGATGGCAGTGCGGCAGGTTTAGCCCGGATACTAAATGAAAGTTGAACAAACAGCTGGAAGCCTGTGATTAAAGTAAATGGAGAAAAGTGTTGAGTGCCAAACCTGGGGTTCGATGCAGCAGAGTTTGGGGACGGTTCATTATAAAAAAGCGAGAAAGACTCCAAATGTGGCATTTTAGCTCAAATCAAGCTGTCGGATTTCTCACTCGGTCAAAATGAATGTTCTAGTTGGGAGGAAAGAAAAAGCAGCAAAGACAAATGAGAGAAAATGTTGCACTCTGTGCATGTGTGTGCATGTGTGTGTGCGTGTGTGTAAATAGACATTGTTCCATGAGCTCTGCTGGATGCCTGAAAGGTTTTGTAAGAAAGTTGACCCCTGCACTAATCTACATTCACACAGTTAAACAAGCTGATGAAGGAATGCCAAGGCTGGGCTTTTTGTCATTCCTGGCTTTTAGGCCTAAAATGACCTCATTCTCTCCCTTAAGGTCCAAACTCATTAACTTCCAAAAGCCAACTTCAATTACGCTGCCTGGCGAATAATTCGTAAGGGCTCTTGTACAGTACGCCCTTACACGTTTAGAAATTCTCAGCAGCGAAATATTTTACTGCTCGGAAAACGTCCAAATGAGAGCCAGATTCTTGAGCAATGATTTAAAGACGAGGCTTTTTCTTTTCTTTCGCCCCTTTGAACATACTGGTTCCCTCATCCCAAAACAAACAAGGGCTTCTATCCTGCTGTCTTTCTCTCCGTCTGTCTCTCTGAGGATAATCCAAAGTGATAAATACCGTAAGCATGAATAAGATCTCGGATGAATACGAAACTACATCAATAGCATGTTTTTAATGAAGGACAGGGAAAGAAAAAAAACATGCTTGTTGCAAAACAAAGCCTTGAAAAGAGCCTACCTTTCTCATCTTGTGCGCTTTATAAATAGCCCAGGAACCTGAGAGCGAAGCAACGCACCTATGAAAGCAAAGGCTAACCTTTGTAAATGTTTAATATGGGTCAGTCACACATCCTTGGGCAGAGTGAATAAGGAAATCCATTACAGCTGCTACACAAACCTAGACGACACCTTGATGGAGCTCGCGGCCTGCAAATAGCTGAGTCTACAGATTTACACCGATGATTGGCACAGCCTTTAGTCTTGCGCACGCCGAGGGAAAAACACACCGCGCGACATTATCTATATTGAGAATCGTGTCTGATGTAATTAGTCAAACTGGGACTGCTGCTGTAAATCAGACACTTTTGTCTGGCGAAACAATAGACGTAGTGGCATCTTCCTAGGACAAATGAGCCTGTAAATCTCGTCGCAGAATGCAAGGATAAAATAATTAGATCAATCAGGGATTTAATTAGGATTTGTCAGCTTCAAACACTCGGCGTGTCAACCAGACTCCTTTCCATTAGGTAAATTTTTTATCAAGGGTGTAAATACAGATGCGGAGATGAACGCAAACACGCGACTATTAAAATCCATCAGCGCAAATCCCTGGGATTTCAGCGCGCACCGATGAGGTTCAAGGATTATGTATGGAAGCTGCACGCTCTGCGCAACGCCTGCGGAGGATAAATCCGTTCGATATCACGATTGTTTACTGCGGAGCACTGACCTCTTCGGGGACACAAACAGCTGATGTAATGCCCAGAGGAAAGCGTGCTATTCCAAAGACACACCATTAAAATTTACTTAAAGGGCTTGCATTAAAAAGCTGTCATCCTGGCTATAGTTTCAAGGAAGCGATCCGTGAAGCGTGGCTCATTCGAATTGAGAGCAAACATTAATTCCAAAGAGGAAAGAGAAATCAATAAAGCGCTAGGAGGAACTGATGTGTTTCTTTTTGCAACTCCCCCCTCCTTCTGGGAAATCCACAATACACTTTATCATGCACCAGATTAACTCCCCCCCCCCCTCTATTTTAAAAGAACAGCTAAATAATGTAATAAGGTTATGTAAATCTGCAATCTGAAATCTTTATGCAAAGCGAAGAAGAAATCCTTTGCAGGCTAATTAGAGAACACAGGATGCAAATACAGGGACTTTAACAAGGGATTTACATGGGTAGACTATAAGCATCCAAGTCACGAGATAAGGAGCGGGGAATGCGGTTATCTGCAGAGCGGAAGTCACGGGCGGCCCGTTTCTGGAACAGCGATCTCCCTGGGAGGAGGAGGAGGAGGAGGAGGAGGATTAAATAAATAAGCGCGGCCTGATTGATCAGTGCCACTGACCTATATAATTAAAAAGCAGCAGGAAGGGAGGGAGGAATGCCGCAGTCTCTCTCAAGGTTATTCATGTCGTTTTTATGACCCAATTTGCAATCTATGTTTCTTTCTTTCTCTTTCATCTCGCCCTTTTTCTCTTTTTCAATCGGCAGACAGTTAAATAGATAAGAGAGACAAATAAATATTATCAGAAACAGTTCTGCTCTGATCGCCGGGACTGTGCAGAACGTTAAATATTGATTCGGAGCTTTCCCGCCTTCTAGCCGTTTTTTTCCCCCGTGTCCCGAATGGAAAAGGTTCCACCGGGATCATGTATGAAATGACCGTATGTATCCAAGATTACATTTAAACATAAGCAACACAAGTATCTCTTCTCGTCCTTGCAATTTCTAACTCGGTTACTGTGTAACCTTACCCCGAGCCACAGAACAAAGCGAGCGCATTTAGCTTGGCGCCCTTCTCCGAAACACTAAATACTTAACAGGGAACTTTCTGAACAAGACAAGTTGAAACAAAATATCTAACATCAAGGCACGTTCAGGGTTCGTGGTCATTTCATTTTCATGTCAGTAACAAAAAATCATCAACTCAATCATGAACGATTCTTCGGTTATTGTTTCCAGGCAGGAGGAATGAAAAACAAGTTATTTTCTCATTTAGATCATAATTAACAGCAGATACAAACATTTAAACATGACTTGTGTTTCTTTTGCTTCTTTGTAAAAGAAAATGAAAATGCAAACAAGCTTAAACAGAAGAAGTGTCAGTTTTCCTTGCAACCTGTGGTTGTTGATGATAGACCCGTAACTTCATCAAGGCCAACTTGTATGCTTAGGACTCCTACTATTACGTAGCTTTAGAAGTTGCTTTAAAGACTATATTCTGTAATGATTACTGACACGATGGGAACAGAAGAAAAACAATCTCCGCAAATGTGCAACAACTGAGTCAAATTAAGCCATTTTCTCCAGCAAGAAATATCTTTTTCAGGTCATGGTATTTAATTATTTTCCCCCCAAATATTCATTTGCCCATCAGGCAGCTCTCCCTATTCAGGACGATCAAGAGAGTGCAAAGGCTAACATTTAGTGCTTGTTTTCAAATTGCTACCCAAGCAGTGTCAAAGGTAGCAGAGGTATACCACATTCAGAGGAGAGTGCTATCCACCCATTTCCACCTGCGTGACCTTATAGACATCAATGACTAGCTGTAATTGATGATGTAGAGAAAGTATGCCACTCCTCCCTCCCTGAGAGCACAGGCAATTTTGCTCTCTTGGACTCTCTTGAAATTCAAACTCAACAACAATTTTTGGTGATTTTTTTAAACATACTTTGCTGTTATGCACCAGAAGCGTTTGTGACACCATTCAGAGATCGCAAGTTCAACTCCAGGTTGATGCTACAACCATGTGTAGCTGGGGCGAGGGATGGCATACCGCACTCTTGCATCAATCATGGTGACACTAGCCAATCACAGACACTAGTCTCTGAGCTCACGCAAGCGGAAGGGGTGGATAGCACTTTCCTCTAAAGCTACGCCATCCCCAATGTTGATTCGGTCAGCTGGAGTCACATGTCTCGGAGGAAGGATGGAAAGAAGGATAGTTTGTGCCATATTTGGATGGTAGTTGTCGGCCACGATGGTAGAGACGTGTGGGAAAAGGAGACTACGAGTAAGTGTCTTATATTCTGATTCTGATTTAGTTCCTATGAGGAGAAACCCACAATATTAAAACAAAACTACAATATTACGCTTTTATATAAAAAAAAAATCAACAACAGTACGGTGTGTTGTGTCACAACTATACGTGGAGGTCATAAGCAGTCCGTTCAGCGTCCTTTAGACCACAATAACTTTCCAACACCTAGTTATTAATTATGGAATGACATCATATTTTACTAATGTATGGTTACATTTAGTGTTAAGAAACATCTACACAATGATTTAGCTCTCGTTTTCATTGTCACATGCTTACACCAACCTCTCGTTTTCTCGGTCTGGAAAAACCTTTTACAATCACAGGACAATTAAACATCGCCGTACTGAAAACTTGACCATATCCACGTTTTTTTAATCCATTTATGTGAAACTAGTGTGCGAGTCCCTGTGTACTAATCAGAATAAATGTAAAACATATTGTTATTAAAAAAAAAAAAAAAAAAACACTGCACCACTATGTTGCTAATTAGTAGTGCGTCCTGAATGAATGAGACAGAACATGACAGTTAATGAGCTGCTTCGGTTTAGCTCTAAAGCAGAGAGCTTTCTGTAAAAACGTGCCTTGATGAGAAACTGAAAACTTTCCTTGGGTAATACGTGGTTTCACTCTGCCACGAAAGAACAGAACAGCTTAACAACCTGGCAAATTAATCCGGTTAATTACTCTCGCTCACAAGTGGACATAGAAGCATGTTGCCCCTCGTTTGGTCAAGGATGCTCCATGGGCTTCCGGCAGTGTGTTATTTACTGAGCTGTACGCTATTATACACATCTATTGATTGAGCACTGGGTTGAGAGAGCGGTGGGCCCGAGGTGAGAACCCACTCGTCTGACCTCGACTCGGCTCCCTCAAAATCCCGGCAGCAAACACAGACGTCTCACAAACATTAAAGGTCGTATTGGATTGCTTTTCAAATAACTGAAAGAAGGCCTTTTTTTTCCATAGCTTATGCACTGATCCGTGCCGAAACTGATTGTGAGCTCAGTACACGATGCAAGCACGCGACAAAAAGATATTTTTTTTCCTTTTTTTATATTCCTATATTAATTCCTGTAAAATAAGACTTATTAGATGCAACACCTTTTCAATCACTTACAGAATTAAAAAAAATAATCCTTTATGAAAATAATGAGGAACAAACAAATCCAGTTCAATAGCTCTGTTCACAAATAATTTAATGGCGTGGGGAAAAAATTAAATATTAAATATTTGAAAACAACAAGCTTTAAACAAAGCTTGATAATTAATATTTTTAAATAACATGAATATTGAACTTGAATAGTCTTCTGAATTATGCATTCATGTCAGATTATTCAGCATGTTTTACTCTGCTGGAAGATACACCATGCGCCCAAATGTACTGGATGTGGACACCTGACCATCACACCCACATGTGGTTTTCATCAAGCAATTTTCCTAAGTGCCGTTGTATCCTGTAATATTAAAATTTCCTTTCCCTGAAGCCCAAATCCGTTCCAGCAGGACAAAACAAGGTCCATCAATACATGGTTTGCAAAATTTGGAGTTGAAAATCTCAACTGACCTGCACAGAGCTGTGACCTCAACCACACTGAACCCCTTTGAGGTAAACTGGAACACAACCTGAACCCCAGACCTCATCAACTAACATAAGAGCCTGACTTCACTAATGCACTTGTGGAACACAAATCCACATAGCCACGCTTCGAAATCTAGTGGACAGCCTTCCTTGAAAAATTAGAGTTTTCATAATCAGCAAGGAGGGCTAAATCTGGAACTTTGGATGTTCAAGGAGCACATGTTAACGCAATATCCATACATCCATCTAGGAACCTCTGGAGTGCACCTAGGGACCGTCCAAATGTACTATTTATTCCCTTTTTTTTTTTTACAACCGTGGTAATGCGATAACCAGATGTCTGCTTAACCACAAAGTGGCACAATGTCTGTCTAACCAGGAAGAGGCAAAAGAACACAAAATGTCCAAAGGTTTATTGGCAGCCAATTAACTAAATCTATATGTGTGTGTTAATTATGGAGGCACAGTGGCTTAGTAATTAGCACTTTCGCCCTTGCACCTCCAGGATCTGGGTTCGATTCCCGCTTCAGGTCTGTGTGCATGTTCTCTCCGTGCCTAGTGGGTTTCCTCCGGGTTCCCCGGGTTTCCTCCCACAGTCCAAAGACACTGTGACTAGACTAATAGGCGTAAGCAAAATTGCCAGTAGTGTGTGAATGAGCACACAAGTGTGAGTGTATGTGTTTGCGCCCAGCGATGGATTGGCACCCTGTCCAGGGTGTACCCTGCCTCATGCCCTGAGTCTCCTGAAATAGGCTCCAGGCACCGTGACACAGAATAAAGTGATATAGCCGATGAGTGAGTGAAATGTTAATTATCTAATTATAGATTTCACATTAGTTAACTTAAAATGACTAAAAAGTACCCACGTCTAGTTTATTGTCATTTCATAATAGGAAACAAAACAGTAATATGAATTTTTGTTACATTACATTAAATAAATAATAAAACGAACGGTAAGTGGTATTGATTTTTTTTTTATAATACATACAAGCAAGAACATTCCTCCCAGCAGTTTCGTGCGTAGATTTAAAAAGAATTTCTGAGTTAATAGATTTTAATGATTCTTAATGATTTCTTAGTGGTAAGATAAGATTGTTTGTGTATAAACTACCTGATTTTCAGCACAGTATTTTAACAGAGCTGTTCTAATTAGGTTACCGTGTTGTAATTTACATGACTGCCTTTTCATAAATATGTTTATCACTGGTGGCTGTATGGCTGTACCTCTCGTAGTGTCTCCGCGTGCACGTGGCAGCACTGGTGCTTCCTGGGTTCCCACCCAACTCGTCATATACATTTTTCCACTGTCGGCGTGCTGTGATCTGGCAAACGACAAAATGTGGAAAAAAGACATTAAATGCAAACGTTAATACATTAAGGTCAATATGCTGCTTGAAAATCAATGAATGTCTGGCTTGGTGATGCTACTGAGGACAATATCAAGGTCCATTAGTTAAGGAATAAAGTACAATGGGGCGTGATGTTGTAATAAACTAATCGATATACAGCAATCAGCCACAACATTAAAACCACTCAGGTTTTGGGTTCTCCTTGGGCCACTGGGGTGGCTCTGGCACCAAGACATTGACAGCGGATCCTTTGGGTAATGTGGCTCTTCCCCTGTTGGGCCCCGTGTGTGGTGGGCTGTGGTTCACTGCTGGTGTGTTCTGCTGACCAGCAAGAACTTTTTCCATTAATTTATGCTGCGTTGGCGGCTGGCTTTTGGTCCCTGCGGGCATGGGTGAGCCCTGAGTGTCCATGCATCTCTTTATGAATGCATTATAGTTGGCGATTAGTGTTTAGTTCACCTGATGGTGGTGTTGATGTTACGGCTGATTGGTGTATCACCCTGAAATTGATTACTTTCCCACAACAGCACGTCCTAAAATGATTTATTCTTGTAATTACATTTTATGTTGTGGGACATCAGAAAAACAATAGTTCGACTTATCTTTTACAATATAAAATGTATAATCCTGAAAAATGTGAAAGAAACTGCAGACTCCTTCACAGAAAAATCCTCTTCAGAAATTGTATCATATCGAAAGGTAGATATTTTAAAATCAGTATTATTATTATTACTGTTATTATTATAATTATTATTATGCTGAATGATCTCTTGTGAAATCAGTCCCGACTCAATTTGGACTGACTGGACTTCTTGGACTGGTTCCTCTAGTTCAGTCCCCTCCATAACGCTGGGACATATGACCGGCTGATAAGCGACACATGCAATTAAGTCATTTTCCAAGGTCATCTAAGACTAAAAGCATGATTACGTTTGGACAGCATTTCTAGTTTGCCTCTCACAAACATTCCAAACATGATTATCATAATGACTGCACACAGTAATGGTATTCATGAGAGAATGTTTCCAATCGCTAATGGGTATATAAAAAAAAAAATCTGTCTATGTATGCTACACTACAAGATTTCATATACAGTAGTTAGAAAGCTGTATATACGCTTGTATACGCCTGGCTATTAGTGTCCACAATTAGAAGAACAGCAACTGTTCATTAAATGGTGAGACTAAGTATTCTAGAAGCATGCAGTTCCTACAACAAG